>CAKJVB030000332.1:0-11251 GCA_918026665.1 Diabrotica balteata | reverse complement strand
ATCGTACAATGAAATAGAAAACCTATTTGTCATAGTATAGCCAACAAGCAGTAGTGTTTCTCTGGTAGCTTTTTTAGGTTTAAAAGACTAAATCATTCCTTTTGATGATGCGAATCGATGTAGAGCCTAAAAATTTTACTAGTTTCCGAAATGTGATGTGGAGATTATAAGATTTAAAAGTTTGAATAAAAATCAGATCGATTTGTTGCAAAAGTGATGTGTGATTTGCAGACCTGTTTATGATCTTAACACCCAATGATGTTTTTTAGCAAACTTTTAAAAATGTTTCGAAAATTGTCGAAATTTTTTTCAATTTTAAGAACAGTAGTTCTGGCTTTGCAATCTTTCCTCGGCTCATTATATATTCATCAAAGATCTGTAAAAATTTAAATCATCTAAGTATATTTTTTTATTTATTAAACAAATCTTCTTTGAGAGTTATATATGCAGATTCGAAAAGAATTTGACGTAGGTATGCAGTTTAAACGGTAGGAAGTGATGTCCCCGAAATACCTTTTCTCTCAAAAATTTAGTAGTGGAACTAATTCAAGGGAGAGGTTAACATTGTTGCGAAACGTATTGACCTCTTGTCTTTTTTAGCATTTGAAAAATGTGCCAAGTCAATCAAATTTGGGCGAATTGATTTAAATGGCAGCTTACAATTTTTATTGGGAATAGTCCACAATTATTTTAGTTTAAAATAAGTTTATTTAAACGTTTCTGATTTCCCCTTCGGAATTATTTTCAAAATAAAAAACAATAATAAATAAAATTTTATAAGATTGAACAAATAAAATGTTATAAAATTGAATAAATAAAATCCATTAATGTTTTGTATTTTGAGAACGATTTCCGAAGTGGAAATCAAAACGTAAAAATATACTTATTTTAAAGTAAAATTGTATTCCTAATAAAAGTAGGAAATTGTGTTACGATGCCACAAGAAAAAGCTTCAGAAAAATATTAAATGGCATCGTCGCATCCATTTCGCTGTGGGATCTTGGCTACGGTCCTATACTTCTTTTTACTAAAAATGTATTTCTAATTCTAATTCAGTATTAACTGATCATTATCGGAGGGAGATGTAGTAAATAAAATTAAACTGGGCGAAAAATTGCGTCTTTTAAGTAAAAAATAAGATATTTAGTTAAAGAATATGATGAAAAGGTTGCCAATGTGAGTCCATAATACTAGTATATGGGAAATAAGTCAATACTCAAAGCTTCAGTAGCTTTTTTTAAAGTTGGTGAATTTTGGACTACCGGTTTCAAGGCTTACAATGTTTGCCCCATCATCAGGCCCCAGTGCATTATTTTTATATGTATTTAAAACTAAAAGCTAAAACAATATAAAACAAGCAATAAATGATACTAAATATAACAAATCGAGTCAGCTATAACAATAATTGAGAGTGATATTGGCAAACCAAGTTTTGTATTGGGACATTAGTGCCATTGGGCATCACCAATCTGATGGAAGCTGCTCTAAATAATCAGTCAGCTGTTAGTATAGGGTTTATAAAGTTAGTTGGTTGACTTAAATTTAATTTAAATTTTATATACGACGAAAAAATACTACTTATAAGTCAGATACAGGAAACCTCTATTACTAAGGTACTTCTGAGAATCACCTTCCCCCTTAAGACTTTTTTAGCAGTTAAAGCACACTGTGATTTGAAATGGACGTATCACTTACTTTTCTACAATGCTTACGCCACACCATCTTTACTCCGTGGCGCCATCCGACGGTTATTTTATATGACAACAAATTAGTTTTTGTCGATTATTCTCAATTATTCTCCATTCAAATTAGTTTTGTCGGGAATACCTTTTTTGATTGATTATCGTAGATAATGTTTAAAAAGAATTATCACATTTTTAATTTATATGTCTTAGCTAAATATAGTATTGAATAAAAATTTGTGAAACGTGACTGCAAAAAACATCATGGTGTTTATTTATAATAAATTTAAAATAACATAAAAATATTATCAAAAAAATTACAATTTGTTGTCACAAACAAATAAACAATTTCGCAGTTATAGCTTGAAAATGATCTCAAGAAGTTATTTATTTGTTAGAGAAAACTGAGTAAAAATTAAACAAAAAACATTTTTATTTATCTATAAAAAAATAGTCGTTTACTGGGACTCATTTCTTATCTTGCCACTTATAACTTATATCACTAAACTAATATGACTAAACTAATATAATACTTAAAAATACGCGTAAACTAAAGAATTTCAATGATTTCAAAATGACTAAGAATACTGTAAGCACTAAGCAAGTTGATGAAGAAAATACAAGAATGAATAACTGCAAATGGATTCTGATTCAAGCGAACTAACTGACCGTACGTTCATGAGATTTGACGTCACGAAGGCGATAACAATAAAACTAAGCGCCAATGATGAGTAACACGTTTCACTATTAGATTCAGTATTTTTTTTGCAACTTTCTTCAAAGTTTGAACACGCTTTTCCGAATATTACTGGACACAGAAAGGTGAAAAAAATCAACGATTATAGAAAAAAACTCTTTCTAGTGATGGGCGTAAAAAGTTTGGTTATAATAGAACGTTAAACAGTATAATTAAATTTTTCAACAGAAGTTTCAAAAAAATTAAAAAAGTAAAACCATAATTTCAAAGGCAACATAAATTCGAATAACTTGTCCAAATTTCGAGACATTTTGTCGGTAAGTAACAGAGAAAACACTGTCCCTATTTTGGTGCACCGATAAAACAGCATTAAGGAATACATTCACTCGTACTGTTAAATTTCAAGATAATCTTCGTATCAAGATGTTATTATTTCTTATTTATACTGTATATTTTGTCTTCAGCTGTTGAGTCAAAATGTATAAATTAATTTAAAATTCGCCAATTTTATTAAATAAAAACTACTTAAGATTGTGAGTATTGACTTATTTTCCATGTACTAGTAAGATATTTAGTATCTTCCAAATATCTTCAGAACCATTTTTTTGTTAATATATTTTAGAAGAAGTAGGTGTGAAAATAAAATTTGTTTAATAATACATAAATAAAATAAAAATTAGTTCGAAAACTATAGTGCTTAAATTAAAAATAATTCCAAATAATTAGAAATTATAAACCAAATACCGAAATTCTTAACGAATCAAATGTTCAAACATATCACCACTTTGTGTCAAACAGAAACCAAATCTATTATACAACGCCTTTCTCATGGCGTTGAATTTATTTGTCGATGTTTTGGCTGAGTTCGATTATCTTTTGTCTCAGTTGCTCCAAGTTGGTGTCTCGAATTCGTGCCTGTACAACTTGGTCTTTAGCATCCCCCAAAAATAAAAATCTAGGGAACTAAGTCAGGTGAACGAGAGGCCATTTTTACAGCTGCCTTGTTGAAACCAAATTACGTGTAGGTTGATTTTAATATTTTTTTTGCATGAATAATTTTATTTCGCAGTGATTAAATATATTTTACTGTGGTTGCGTACGCGCAGACATATACAAATGTTTATTTTACTGAGACCAATAACTTACAACGGTGTTCAAATACAATATTCTTCAAAAAATTATTATTTTCATTGCATTTCTCCAACATATTTTCACAGAATTCCATCTAGTTAAAATGATCATCAGAAAAATATTTCTTGAATGGTATGCACTTTATAACAATGGTGATTGTTTCTTTTCAACATATTCCTCACCGTTTTTTCATTTAAGTCAACTTCATCGGCAATTTGTTTACTTGAACATGATGTAGATTCTGCCAATGCGCAGGGTTTGTCTAATTTCCCGTTTTAGACTAATTCTCTTTTCCCGAGGTTGATCTGATGGACAACAGTTTTTACATCTGCCATTAGTACAGCCAAACTTTTCAAATTGATGAATAATCGCCAATATAGTTTTTCGGTCGGTATTGGTGGAAAGAGTCGAACGTAGTTATGCGGTTCGAATCGTTTTATAATGTCCCTTTGTCCGCTTCTTGTCGATCGACGATGATAAATGTGGTTATGCAGAAAAATGTTGATTTTATTGACAGCTACTACAAATTACACTATATGATGTTTCGTTAGGTAACTACTTATGAGAGACTGTGCTCACATGAGCTCAAATCTCCAATTTATAATCTCACAAATAATTCATACCTCAGCACAGAGGTTATTGCTTCTATCATACCATACCAACAAACTTTGAACTATTAGCTTACATTACAATTAAATCTAGGCCGTAATTGCGACACTTAGAAGTTCAATTAGAAAATAATTATTCGGCAATTTATTTAGTTGTAGGTAAATGAACTAATTATTAAAATATTATACGATATGGTTCTACAATGACTCACCTATACACGGTGGAATTATAAAAGATTAAGAAGTTAAGAATAATATGAGATTACAAATTAAGGGATTAAATTGGGATTGAACAATTGGCCTGTTTAAAGGCTTTAATAAATAAATTAATAGTTTCTTGTACAAAATCGCCCCCAAATACTATTTATTATTTGCACTCTTTCTGAAGTTGCATAAACAGTCGGCATATTGAATTTTGATTGTCACACCTAGCTACTTCTCAAATAAATTAGAGATTTCACTTGAAAGCGTGTAATTGTATCGGAAGCAATCGGTTTTTTTCGTTCGGTGTAACGCTGTGATGGCGTTCATGTACAATGTGAAATACGATTGTCATCTTTGTCTATAAGATGCAAACAATGTAGGATCTTTGTTAGATATCTCGCTAACTTTTTAATACCCACCTTAAATTTTTTCCGAATCTTTATATAATGATGAAATGTTTTAATGTAAAACAAAATGATTTAACTTTATTTCTTTCAATCTAAACTTGGTTTTAAGTGTTTTAAAACAAATTTTTAATTTTTTTAACAAGTTTTAGCAATTTGAAAAATTTATATTAATGTGTGTACAGAAAAATTTTATTAAATGATACATATTTTGATCTTACAAACAAATTTGAATAAAAAAATACGACTTTATGACCCCTATCAGCGATTTTTATAACAAAGAGTTCCCATATAGCAAACTTCTGAGAATCTTTGACATTTTCCGAAAAAGCTGGATTTCAAAATGAAATGTATTTTTCTGTACTCATTATGTTGTAGATAATTTTAAAGTTTACATACCAAATCATAAAATTCAAATAATCAAGTTTCCAAAACGTTATTTTTACAACTTTTTTTACAAAATTTCGTATCTCAAATATATATTTTTTTACTAATTGCACAACAGCTTTTGATACCAAATTTAACTGCGAAAAATTTTACCTTGATCCATTTTTGTTGTACTATTCAGATTAAAAGTGTGAAAAATAAATGAATTGACATTACGTCTGTATATTTTACCTGAATTTTTAGCTGAAACATTCAAATTCTAGTTATAAACAACCTTCCTGAACAACGAGTAACCCTAACTAGATACCGTCTGGGCTAACAAGCATTTATCTGAGGCTACTTCCTGCAGGATTGTTTTATTTTGGGTTAAAATAGTGATATGATTAAAGATGCAGAGTTACATTACTGTTTGTTATATATATACTGTACGTTATAGAAATTGAGAATTAATGAATAGTGTTAAAATTTAATTATATCTTGATCTGGCAGTGCTTATTGGTAGAGGCGTTTAAAAGATATTTATTAATGTATCAAAAGAAAACAATTTTGTGTTGATTACTTTTAATTGAGTTTTAAAAATAATCTAATAAACAGATAACAAAGACATATTTTTAATATAACTTTTGATATATAGAGCGTTTCATTAGTATTACACAGTGAATAAAATGTTTCCTTGGTAAATAAAAAATAGTCAATGCATAACACGTTACTGTGGACCATATCTTGAAATCAACACAACTGTCTGGTCCACCACCAACTATTTTCTGAACTATAAGAAAAGAGTGGACAGACGTATGGGCTACCCCTAATAATTATTGGTATAGTCGATTCATTGGGATTGGGGAAATTGGGAATGAATCATTGTCGGAAACACATAAAAATACGCATTGCTTCGAATTGCCAAATATTGGTTTCTCTTTTGAAATACAAAACCGATGTGGACTATCCAATAGAAAAGAAATACCCACCATTAGGTTTAATAATATTCAAATGTTCAGCTGTGGTCACTGAGTAGTTTTTACCTTCATTTTTACATTGTAATACTGTAAAATCGCAGTGTCGTACAGATTTGCTAAATGTCAAAAGTGCTTCTCAAAGTTTTCGCGCGTGTTGAAAAATAAAATTAAACGCGTCCAAAATGCCTAGAATGCATTTGAATGACTCGCCCAAAGCAAGAGCAATTTCCAAATTAGAAGAAGGTTGTCTCTAAGGCTAAAGCTAACACTATAGCAAATTGTTGCACATTTGATATTTAGCCATATGTGCATATGGAAAATCAAACAAAGATGGGATCAATTTTCACTCTATAGCACGGTTGGGTCGTTCAAGAGAGCAGAAGCCTCTCCACAATCTCCTTTTGCCATAGCTCGAAAAGCTAGCAAAGGCAGCATTCGTATTACACCTAGAAGATTAAAGCGAGTGAATTGATAAATCTTTTTACTATTAAAAAATGTTTCAATCATATCACAATGGTTGAATAAGAATTATAATCGAGAAATCATAGGCTTGATGAACGTTACACTTATCATTTGTTGTTAGCACCAGTGCTAAAAGCCTGGACGTTTGTTCTCATATAGAAGAAAAATTAACAGGATTATAATTACAAACATATCCCTGAGATTGTAATGTTGCCATCAGTGATGCAGAGATTCCCTAATAGCAACTTTATCTTCAATATGACATTGCGCGATGCATACGAGTAGAATTGTTGGAAGAAACTCATGTTAATGTTCTTCCATGCCTTTCCGGAGTCCAGACGTTAACACCATCGAAAATGTGGATCCAATTGAAGCAAGGGAAGCAATTGAGCAGGCATGGGAGTAGGTTGTTAAATATAACATGAGGAGATTAGTGTTATCTATCAACAGAAGATTGCAAAGTTGTACCGACAATAACGAGGCTTCCAATTGGGTTACTGTTTATAATTATTTATTAAAAAAAAAACCTAATAAGAAACTAGCCAGTAAAACAGTTTTTACTTCTTGGACTATATATAACGAATATTCCATTTGCAGTATATATAAATCGGCGGAGATTTCCTTAGAAGTACAGAACACTCAGGCTAGAACGCTGTAAATATTCTGGACATGAGCGGAGATAACATTTAGGGCCTGTACACATGAGGACTTTAGACGCCGCACGTTATAAAAAAAAGTGGTACCGTACACATAACAGAGCTTAACGCCACGGTTTACCGGAATGTCAACAGCCAGTACGGTTATGGAGTTAGCATATATTTGGTTGTTACACGGTAGATTCAAAGCAAGGCAAAGACGACAAAGAAGATGGTTGGTGCACCCTTTAATTAATGATAGATCGACCATGGGTTCTTTTGTGACTCTGCACCCCAAATTGAGAAAATATCCTCAAAAGTTTTTTAACTATTTCCGATGTTATACTCGTATAACATCGTTTGATGAACTGTTAATTTTATTAAAAGATTATCACCATGTGAAAATGCAGTAATGGATGGGATTTCACCTGAAGGAAAACTTGTATCATTAATTATATTAACTTTTTATAATCAAGTTTCTTTAAATCTTTTTTTTAAGGAACTTTTGTGTCATTTGGGAGTAGTTTTTTTTTTTGAACCTATTCTCTATCCTTCCATTGTTGGATATAGGTCTCCCCCAGTTCTCTCCATCTTTCCCTATCTTGAGCTGTTCTCTGCCATGTGGGACCTCCTTGTTTCCTGATGTCATCTTTCCACCTCATCTGTGGTCTGCCTCTGGATCTCTTTGCATTATATGGACGCCACTTTCCGATGGCATTGTTCCATCGTCCGTCTTTGAGACGTTCATTGTGTCCAGCCCATTTCCATTTCAGTTTTGCTGCTTGTTCTATCGCGTCTACTGTCTTTGTTCTGGTTCTGATCCACTGGTTACGTTTTCTATCTCTAAGTGATACACCCAACATTTGTCTTTCCATCGCTCTTTGTGCCTTCCTTATCCTATTCAAATTGGCCTATGTAAATGTCCATGTCTGTGCTCCGTAGGTGAGTACCGGTATGATACAGGAGTTATATACCTTGCTTCGTAAGTATAGAGGGATTGTTTGATTTTTTAGAACGTAAGAAAGTTTGCCGAACGCTGCCCATCCCATTCTTACTCGTCTCGAATTTCGGCTGTTTGATTTTCTCTATTAGCTCTGATTGCTTGTCCTAGATAGATATACTCATTTACCTGTTCTATTTTTTCTGTTTTTATTTTTATTGCCTCTGGTCTTCCGTGTTTGTCATTACTTTTGTTTTGTTGAAGTTAATTTTTAGGCCAAAAAGGCCTTCATTGTTTTCATTGCCTTCATTGTTTTTAAACTTTTGTTCTTCTCTATGATTTTCTTAATGCGGTCTTCTTGGTATTTCTTTAAATCTTCCTTTATCTGTTTTCTTATGGTTTTTATTCAGTTCGGTATACTCCACTGTATTTCTTTTGTTATCATTCAGTAGTTGTCGTCGTTTTTTTTAGCATATCTTGTGATTTAGCGCTAATTTTTTGTTGTTTTCGCTTTTGTTTATTAGCAATCTTCAGACCTGCTTCTAGTAGTTCTGTTGTTATTTTATCGTTTAATTCGTCTAGTTGCAGACCCTTTAGCTGTGATATGTCACTTCTTTTTAGCTGTTTATGTATTGTTCTTTGCGTTCTTTAAGAAGTTCTGTATCTATCTCTTTTTTAGATGGTTTAAATTTTTGTCTGTCTGTTGTGGAGTTAATTTTGATTTTGGCTCTAACAATTCTGTGATCACTTCCTACGGAAATCATGTTTATGACCGTAACGTCTGTACTATGCTCTTTTCTTTCGATAGTTGGGAGTAGTTATTGTGCCTTAAATATTTAATCATGAGTGAAAATTATAAAGAGGGGACGACGCAAAAAAAGAAAATAAAGATAATTGGAAGAAAACCGTTAAGATAGATTTCTAAAGAGTTTTTCCGTTCCCCATCTTTAACATTTCGGAGAAAATCCCTTCTGGTCCGCTAACTTTCCCTAACTTAAGGTTCAAAACAGGTAAATAAGGGACGGATAGATAATCTAGTTCAACTCGCTGTAAGACTTCATCTCCTGTAGTTAGTAGCTGTACACTTACCCAACTTAGCTTGCTCTAAGCAAAACATGCATCTCTTGTATCCACTTTCGGTGAGAATTTTAACTATGCCACTAGGGTAGTAGGATCGTTGATCTGGGTAAATTGACGCAACATCTCTGGCGGAAGGTCGTTAGTGAGAGAACCTGATCCGTACAGTTTTTGCCTGGGCGGAATCCAACTTGTTCCAAGGGTATAGTCAATAGTCGGTTCGCTAATCCTCGCTAGTCCCAACTGTCTAATGAACTTAGTAATTATCTTTTGCGACGTTTGTTACATTTTAACAGACTAGAAGTCGCTGAAAATTACTTACAACCAAGTACGTAAATTAAAACAATAAATTTTTTCATTCCATCTCACCCAGCAGGTCTATCTCAAGAGCTAAAAAAGCGAAGCAATTGTCATAGAATTGCAGATTTGACGTGATATGAATATTCCTTCTCGTATTGTTTACATTATCACCATTTGGTTGGTGTAAATATATTTTAAAAACAAAACTAAAATTAATTACCAATCAATATTTATTTATTTACAAGTCAATCAGAAAAAATTAACACAATGCGACATACTTCATTGTTGTTGACATTTTCGTGTGATAGAACCAACATAAACTTTGGTTTTTTTATTTTACAAAATGAGTATAATTCCCTATGGAAAGAAGATTTGGCAAAGCAAATAGTAGTAATTTTCCAACAACTGATGCCATTATGCATGATGGATATTCTCAAATTAAAGTTGATTTCATGTAATCGACTAAACTATCTTATAAGTAAAGTCGTCCCAGGAGCACAACTCAACAATATTGGCAATATCATTTTAAAGTCGTCTACTTTAAAATGTATAATGTATGTCTGAATTGTCAATATAAATGAGTCAGATAAAATTCATTTATTAGAAGAATTTTTCATTAAATAGTAATTAAATTTAAAGTTAACTTAAATTATTTATATTTAATAGAACTTTACTAAATAAAATACAAGTATTTACTACAATATGTTAAATGATTACAAATCCATTTTTTAAATATATAGGTACCTACCGAAAATTTTAGTATACACACCCAATATTTATAATAAATCTTTTTTCAATCAAAGAATTCTGCAATAGTAAGTTTTATTTAAGATGTTAATAGAGTGTTGTCGGTGTTTGACTGTGAATCTGTCAAAATATTCCCGAGCTGAGCGAATAGACTTTATGGACATATAGTAAGGGTAAGTCGATATAAAATATTACAACTGATTCTTTAAAGGCAAAATAGAGGGCCGTAGAGGTGTAGGAAGAAAACAAGTTTCTTGGTTAAAAAACATTCGTGAATGGACTCAGATATCAAATGCAGGACAATTATTCTATATTGCCGAAGATCGAGAAGCCTTCGCAATAGTGATCGCCATCGTCGGATAATTCTCATATAACACGCGAAGAAGAAAGACGTCAACAGATTTGTCGTGATGCATGGAGAACATAATTAAACTTTTATTTTTTAGGGACATATGATACGATTGTATTGTCTCGTGTAAAACCAAATAAACACGTATCAACTTTGTAATTTTTATTTGGTTGAAAATTGTGGAGGAATTTCTCTCTTATTTTCACGCATTATGCCTACATACGTAAGTCGAAGTATGCTATATTGAGGTGAACCAATTATCACAGTGACATTTCGGTTACACTAGAAAATGTAACGTATAACGTATAAATGAATGGACACAAAATATAAAAAAAGAATGGAATAAAGAATAAAAATAGAAGTATAGGACAACCGCGCAAAATATGGAGACCACCTTCCATAGAGGTTGCCAATAAACAAGAAGGATTGCTTATAAAGAGGAAGAAGAAGACATTTCGGTTACTATGGGTAATTGGTTCCACTAAATCAAGTACTGATCTTGTAGGTATGGATAGCTTTTGGGGATTAGGATCATTTGTTTTACCTGAATACACAGAAGCATTTACCAAATAATGTGTTTTTGCGTCACATTAACAAATGATTTTGATGCCGTACTTGACTGGTTTGGCTTTAATGTACATTCTGAAAGGGCATCTACCTCTAAACTCAACC
>CAKJVB030000330.1:0-13000 GCA_918026665.1 Diabrotica balteata | reverse complement strand
TATTATTATATTAAAAATTCTTTTTTGTTTAGTAACAAAAAAGAAGAAGATTTATTCACCGTTGATAGATGCCTGAAAAAATGTAAGTAACGAATACATGGAAAATTAAATCAAAATGTGATATTTTACTGATTTCATATATAAACTACATAGAATTTATTATAAATTATAAATTTTGCTTAGACCTTTTGTTTAAATTATTATCACTTTTACTAATACAAACCATTTCCAAAAAAGTTCTTTTAAATTTATTACTTTCATACATAAAATTTTTATATTATCAAAATCCATAATATGGTCTTTGTCTATTACATGCTCTGCCAAAGCACAAGATGGTTTCTTAATTCTGTAATCACTTTTGTGAGAAATAATCCGATTTGAGAGATTTCTTCCCGTCTCCTACAACTAATGCTGTATACTACATTTGTTTTATCTAATTTGTCTATAGGATATTTAGTTTTGGAATATAAAGATGAAATGGGTTTGATGTTCGTTGTTGCTATTTTTATATTATCAATAACCTTTACTGTTTGTATTAATTTAGGTGTTAATGATAGTATAAAAGGTAGTGAATGATAATAGATGTTCTGATTGTTGGATACAATGTTATTTATATTAAAAAAATAAATATAAAAAAGCATCCTATGTAGCATATCTGGAGGATAAGAGTTTTCAATTAAAATATTTTTTAACAATTGAAGATCTTCTTGTAGATAATCTGGATGAGAAAGTTTTAAAACACGTTCTTTTAATTCTGTTATAAGGTTCATTTTCGTCTTATTTGGATGATGAGAGTAATAGCTTATAAATCTATTACTACATATGAGTTTTCTGAGCCATCTGGTTTTCAACATATTGTCTGTATTTCTTACAATTCTCATGTCAAGGAATGGTAGAGAATTATCTACCTCTTCTTCAACTGTAAATTGTATATGTTGATTATGATTGTTGAAGATGTTGACTGTTTCAAGAATTTTGTGTTTAGGACATGCCAAAACTAAATCATCTACATATCTTTTGATAAACAGAATGAAAAAAGTGCAATTGTTGATACAATCACTAATAACATCATCCATGACATAGCTACTTAGAATGGGTGAAAGACTAGATCCCATAGGGCTACCAAAAATTTGTTTATAAAAGACACCATTAAATATAAAAATATTAGAATCAAAAACAAAGTTGATGAGTTTTTTAAAATGTAATAAGTCAATATTAATGTGTTGCGAAATCTCATTCCAATGTTTTTCAACACTACTTATGATTAAATCTAAAGGTAAACTGGTAAAAATAGATGTTACATCAAAACTAACTAAAACCTAATTTTCTGGTAATTGGAAATTATTAATGAAAGAACTAAAATCAAATAAATCTTTTATGGAAAAATTTTTGTTGTTTTGTGTCCTTCCAAATCTGATATTGGTATTTAGTTGTGTGAGTTTTATCTAAGAATATTCTTACAATTTAAAACCTAACCCGATTATTTGTTTGTACCTCGACGTGTAAACATCGACGATTGCTGCTGTGTTTATTAATAGCGGTGAAATACGAGTTTACCAGTGAGTGATAACAGTAATTATAACGTACGTATTTGAACATTTTAAATTAGATTTGTTTAGTTTATTCGGATCTATAATTAGATCCAGTTTTTTGCTTTTTACATTAATTCGAAACATCAATATTAATGGACTAGCATAAACATCGAAAAGTAATAGCCGGCTACCTGTGGTGCCGGCAAAATGTTTAAATATCAACAACACTCTAAACTAAACAAATAATAATATTTCATAATATTGTTTCTGCTTCTGACTACATGGGCAGTAACGTGCAAAACAGTTCAGCTTCAAATATGTCTCAAACTACAGATAATGCAACTTCTAGACAAACAAATTCGTATGCATCCATAGTAACATCCATAGTTAAACCTTCGTTTCCAAAGCACAACCAAGCGGTAGTATTACATGCTGATCAAAACCTTAAATTACATGACTATGTTAGAGCTATAGGCGATATTATCGGTCCCAAACAAATTTCTTTTGCTTCTAGGATATCCCATAATAGGATATGTATTTATCTTACCAATTCCAATCTGGTCGAAACAGTTATTGACATCCCATCCAAATATTCAGATAGGGAACATTACCCTAAATATTCGCAGACTGGTTTCCCCTACAAAAAGAATTGTCATATCAAATATTTCCCCAACCGTTCCGCACGATTTAGTAGAATCTGCCATCAAAAATCTTGGGCTTGAGTTAGCCTCCCCGGTTTCCTTTTTAAGAGCTGGTATCCCAGGTGATGAGTACTCTCACATCCTTAGCTTTAGACGCCAAGTATATGTTTTTTCCAATACAGATAATTTTGAATTACAAACGTCAATTGTAATACCTTTTGAAGGTATTGACAACAGAATCTTCTTATCTACAGATAAAATGGAGTGTTTTATCTGTAAACAACCAGGACACATTGCTTCTAAGTGCCCTAATCCTCCAACTGTTAATGTAACCCAAACTCCCAATTCAAATCCCGAATTATCCACGAACACAACCCCCTTACTAGATAACACTCAGTCGACAGACACCTCCAGCGCGACCCCTATTACAGATACTGCACAACTGGACACAACTACCGCATTAAATCCAGCCCTTAAACGAGGTCGCTCAGAAGTATCGACGGTCACGAATGATAACAGTTCCCTAGATGACACTGTTAGCATGCCTCCACCCATTTCACCTGCCAGCCATATACAGCAGGATAAAACCATTAAGCAAAAAAGAAAGAAACGAAGGACAAACCCACCAATAGAAACCGGACTAACTGAACAAACTAAAGAGGATATAAAAAAAGCCTACAATAAATCACCAGAAGCATTCATACTTCCTCAAGATAATTTGATAGCTTTCCTTGAAAACACCTTTGGAAATAACGATCCTTACACCGAAGCATTGAAATTCACGACCGATATTAAATCTTTGATCTTAAATTTACAATTTCTGTACTCATCTCTCCAAGAACGGGCAATTAAATATCGTATAACACGCATAAATAAAAAAATTAAACTCCAACTGGAACCTGATGACGCCGAAAGTGTATCTAGTATTGATATATCTTATGACGTAAGCGATGATGACAGCAACTCAGACGCATCTCAACAGTCTCAAAAGTCTTTACAATAATCTGCAATTTTATTCACATTAATTCAGTGGAATTGTGACGGGGTTTTCCCCGTCTTGAACGATTACAACAGTTAATCTCAAATCTCGTCCCTGATTTTGCAGGGATTTTTGCAGGGATTTTTCACCACCTAAATCTGTAGTAATCCAGTAATCCAATCTTAGGTATGCAGTTTGATAAAACACTGTCTTGGAGAAATCATATACAAACCACTAAAGCTAATTGTTTAAAAAGAATAAACATAATTAAATCTCTTGCTCACTATCACTGGGGCTCTGAAGGGGAAGTATTACTCAGAATTTACCAAGCCCTAATTAGGTCCAAACTTGATTACGGTAGCATACTCCATATGTCTGCATGCAAGTCTCTCTTAAATTCTCTTAACGTCGTTCAGAACACATCTCTTCGTATTTGTCTTGGTGCTTTTAGATCTAGCTCATCTGAAAGCATTCATGTTGAAGCCTATGAACCTCCACTGACCTATAGGAGACAAAGACTACTTCTGAATTACTTTGCAAAGGTCTCTGCCAACCCCTCAAATCCAGCTGCCAAGCTTGTTGCCAGTCACACAGTAATAAAGCCAACAGAAAAACTTAGGTCTGTATACCCAATTGACCGCAAATTACACCAGTTAATTAACTACACAGATTTTTCACATATGACCCCGATCTGTATCCCTCATACCCCGCCTTGGACCAGAAAGCAGCCTAGTTTTAACATTAGTCTATGTAGATACGACAAAAAGGAAACCCCCATTAGTATGTTTAGACAAGAGTTCAACAAAATGATTGACATGGAAAAGTTTGATACGATCTTATACACAGACGCCAGTAAAGATGAACATGGTACAAGCTGTGCTGTTACTACAACAAATGAAACAATAGCGTCACTTCGCCTCCCTACTATCTGCAGTATACATACAGCGGAATTATATGGAATAAACAAGGCGCTAGAAGTCACATCAAAAAGCAGCAAACGTATAGCCATATGCACCGACTCTCTGTCATCGGTACATTCACTAAAAACCCTAAGATCACAACACCCAATAGTCAATAAGGTACACGCTCACTGTCATCAGCTGTTAACTTCGGGCACCTTAGTCTCCAGAATCTGGGTTCCTTTGCACGTAGGTATTATTGGTAACGAGAAAGCGGACCAAGCGGCGAAAGAAGCTAATTGCCCTGATCATCCAGTCGAATGGATACAGCTCCATCAGGACCTAAAATATCTCTTTAGGCAATCAGTCTTGGAAAATTGGCAAAATCAATGGAGTAGAAGCACATCCAAATTACATCAAATACAACCAATAATTCGACCACTGCAAATTCCCATACAAAAAAGAAGAGACAAAGCCATAATCAGACGAATAAGAATAGGACACACTCGTCTCCACGCATGGTTACCTCATGAGCTCTGGAAATCCACCAGTCTGCGAACGCTGCAACAAACACGCGGCTTTCCATACAGCATATCCTACTTGAATGCAGTACTTTTAGCTCCACCCGACGACGGCATAACATTAGTGGTACCCTTAGTGATATACTTAGTTCACCTGGTTCAATGAACTCTTTGATTATTTTTTTAAGAGACTCTAAATTATATAATTTAATATAAAATATTTACGAATTTTGTAAAAGTACCAAAACTGTAGCTTAATCATATATTGTAAATACCGATTGGAGGGTGCCGGTTTACAACATCCCTTCCATGGAGAGGCTTGTATGCAACAGTGTCCCTTTCAGCGGCTTTGTTCTTGCTGAAAGTCCAATTAGTCCGCTAGCCTTCGACAGCTCAGTAGAGAAACTAAAATGGACTTTCAAAGTTGCTTTTATCTGGCCTGTTGAATTGATATAGTGAAATAAAACAATTACTTGTTTAGAAAGAAACTGTAATTGAAAAAAGAAAGGGCAAGAAATAGAGCTTATAAAATTTGAGTGTGTAACTTATCGTAGGAACTTAATTTGAATATTACAATTTGCGAACGAAAGCGAAAACACCATAACACTTATTCACATATTACGGCTTCCCGGTCAATTGCGTAAACTGCAACGTGGAGAATCCTCTCCGAACTTTGAAATATAGATGTTAGCCCTACGAAAGTCGCTAAATCACTAGCCCCGCTGGAATATTTTTTTGTTTATGCATTTTGAAAAGCCGGTCTGTCGTCAAGTAGGCGCTGTGGGCGGGGATTAACATTCTCAGAAACAAGGTCTAGGTAGACTGGATTTATTTAGGTAACCGACGCGAAAATAGAATTATTTGATACAAAATAGAATTATTGGTTTGGAGATATAGTTCTCCAACATTCCCCCCGGCGTTAGAGCCTTGTGGTCTAACCTACTCTTCTTTATCTTGCATAGGGAGAACTGAAATTTTAGTGATTGCCCTTGTAAATTGGCCATTGATGGTCTTTAACTTGACCACTCTGACTTTGCCATCTTGACCGGGCATTGTATCAACCACCCGCGCTAGAGGCCATTTTAGAGGAGGTACATCGTCCTCTCTCAGAAGAACTAAGTCATTGACTTTTATGTTATCCCTTGGTCGGGACCATTTTGGAGAGTTTTGTAAGCGGTTTAAGTAGTCAACAGACCACTTTTTCCAGAAACTTTGTTGTACCTTTGCAATTTGCTGAAACATGGATAGTTTATTTTCCGGGATATTTTCTAAATTTTGCTCAGGATGCGCAGTCAGGCTGGAGCCTATTATAAAGTGTCCAGGACTGAGAAAAGTGTAATCCGAAGGGTCGCTGGACATGGCACAGATAGGCCTTGAATTCATCACAGCTTCAATTTGAACCATGACAGTATAAAACTGTTCGAAAGTGAAAGAAGAAGAGCCTATTAGTCTACGCATATGATATTTAGCGCTTTTTACTGAAGCTTCCCAGATCCCAGCCCAATGAGGAGATCTAGGGGGAATAAACTTCCATGAGATTTGATTTTCAGAAAGGTATTCCACAATGGTTTGAGAATTTGACTTATTTTGAAAGAATTTGTATAAGTCATAGAGTTGGTTTCTTGCACCAGAAAAACATGTGGCATTGTCACTGTAAATGACGGTTGGGTTACCACGTCGAGAAATGAACCTTTTGAGAGTTAATAGAAAGGAAGAAGTTGTTAGATCAGAAACAACCTCAATGTGCACAGCTTTGGTCACCATGCACACGAAAATGGCTATGTATGCCTTGATTTTTGGAGCTTTACGGAGTGAAGAAGATTTTAACAGAAAGGGTCCACCATAATCTACACCTATTTTTTGAAAAGGTCTTGTTGTAATAGACAACCTATCTTCAGGTAAGTTACCGATTAGCTGTTGTGCAGGAGTGCACGAAAATCGGAAGCATGTGGTGCAGTTGCGAATAATTCGTTTTGCTTCCTTTAGACCGTTGAGAGGCCAGAATTTTAACCGAAGGTTTGAGAGAACTGTTTGAGCACCAGCATGTCCCAATCTGAGATGTTCATTTTTGATGATAAGATTGACGGTATGATTTTTGGATGGAAGCAGTATCGGATGTTTTTGCAAGTAGTCTATGTCGGGGCAGTTTGTAAGTCTGCCTCCAACTCTAAGAAAATTAGAAGAATCTACAAATGGTTTTAGTGAAACGATGTTTTTATTTGAAATAAATTTGTTATTTTTAAGCTCCGAAATTTCTTTTGAGAATGCATCATCCTGTATTTGCTTGATAATGAAATCCATAGCATAATTTAACTCCGCCACAGAAAGAGGTTCAGAAATTTTTTGTTTTTTACAATTAGAGATAAAACGAAATACGTACGCTACGGTACGTTTTAAGCGTGAAATATTTGAAAAACGTGAAAAAACTCTCATCCAGAAGTTTTCTCCGTTAGAATTTACCACGAGGCTTATTTTTCGTTCCTCGGGCAGGTTTTCGAGAACTTTGTCATTTGCTAGATTGGAAACATTGAAATTTTTATCTTGTAAGCATTTAGGGCCTTGCCACCAGAAATCGCTATTGAGAATTTCAGAACCAGACATTCCTCGAGAAAGAAGATCTGCAGCATTTTGCGCAGACTTTATGTGAAGCCATGTAAAGTTTTGAGTCAACTCTTGGACAAGTGCTACCCGGTGAGCCACGAAAACCGACCACCGACTTGGGTGACTTTTACACCACGACAGAGCTACCTGGGAGTCTGACCAGAGTGTGACTGAATAAAATTTTACAGGTTGATTTTCAAAGATAGAAATTACTTTTGTAACAAGTTTTGAAAGAAGAACCATTGCGCACAGCTCAAGCCTAGGAAGTGTTACCGTCTTTAACGGAGTTATCCTTGATTTGGAAGAAACTAATGCACAGGATATGGTCTCATCGGCATAGAACGTTCTCAGATATACGCATGCGCCATAAGCTGCCAAGCTACTGTCTGAGAATCCATGAAGCTCAACCTTTAGAATTATTTTTTCAGAAAAGTAGAAACGAGGAATTTTTAAATTTTTTAATTGTGACAAGTCCTGTAGAAACTTGTTCCAATCGTTTAGAATATTTTTGTCCGAAATTTCTGTGTCCCAGTGTATTTTTTGCAGATAGAGTTTCTGCATAAGCATTTTGCCTTTAACAATGAAAGGATTTATGAGTCCCAAGGGTCGAAACATTGTGCTAATGCAGACAGAATTTTTCTTTTTGTTACTGGTGGGCAGAAATCATTTTCGGGGACGGAAATTGTTATTTGGTCTTCCGCAGGGTCCCATTTTAGGCCTAGAACCTTGCTAGAAGTAGAATCGAAATTTAGGTCATATTCCTGAATAGTATTTTTAGAATATTCTGAATTAATTTGTTGTAGGAATATGGATGAATTTGAATGAAATTTATGTAATGTAAAACCATGGCGGTTTAGAACAGAATTTAATTGCTGAAGTATTTCGAGCAATTCTTGAATATTATTTGACCCACATAAACCATCATCTACGTAGAATTGGGTTTCGAGAAAATGCGAGGCCAATGGGAATTGAATTTTATTTTTATTTGAAATCTCTTGCAAGACTCTCGTCGCAAGAAATGGGGCACTGTTAGTCCCGTATGTAACAGTATTAAGTTGAATACATTTTATAGAATCGTGGGGATTGTCCCTCCACAGAATATTTTGTAGAAAGCGTTGATCTTTGTTGATCCACGTCTGTCGAAACATTTTTTGAATATCACAGGAAAATATGAATTTGTATTGCCTGAAACGAACTAGAATATCGAATAGATCAGGTTGCACCTGATACCCTTTTAATGAAATATCGTTCAGACTTTTTCCTGTAGAGCTTTTACAACTAGCATCCATGACGACACGCAAAGTTGTACTTTTATTTTGTTCGTTGATGACGCACAAATGTGGAATAAAATATTTTTTGTCAGAATTTTCATTCACGAACGAAAGAGGCACATATTCAGCATGCCCTGAAGAAATATATGTGTCAATGAAGTTTTTGTACTCGACAAATAATTTTTTATCTTTTTGGAATTTATTTTCGAGCGAGAGAAAACGCCGTTTGGCTATAGAAAATGAATCACCCAGTAACTGGTGTTCTTGTGCACTTTTTAAAGGAATATCTACTACAAAACGTCCAGTTTCAAGGATCTTTGTAGTAGTTTGAAATATTTGTTCGGCCAGCTCGTCAGCTTCCGACAGAATAGGTTTTTTAGAAAGTTCTTCCATGTTCCAAAATTTTGTGAGCAGCTCGTCTGTGCTACACGTAGAAAGTAGAGCAACCTCTCCAGAAACATTGTTTGCTACTGTAGGGGCCGTCAAGTGAGGAGCTATCACGCCGGCGATTAGGTACCCCAGATGCGAAGCCTGCAAAATTGGAAGCCTGGGGCCAAGAGGAATTATTTCTGGAAGAATTAGGTCGTAGTACAAATCTGCCCCAACCAAAATGTCTATTTGACTGGGTTTGTGAAAGGAATCATCGGCGAGAAAAACGTCCCCTGGAATTGGTAATTTTTTTGTAAGAATGCGGAACTGTGGAAGATTGCAAGTAATATTTTCTAAGATAGCACATGAAATTTTGAAAGATTTTTTATTAAAGTTAGAATGCATTTTTATGTTGACCATCTTTTTTGAAATAGAATTATTTTGGCCTATGCCAGAGATATTTAGAGAAATGTCATATGGCTTATAACCCAGCCTATCAGCGAGACACCGGGTACAAAAGCTATTCTGACTTCCTGTATCGAGTAACAATCGGGCCGTTAAAGGGTTCCCGTTTTTGTCGAAAATGGTGACTTTGGCCGTAGCTAGAAGTATGTTTGAATTTTTTACGGACAAAGCAGAAAATGAATTTGTAAGAGGTTCTTGCCCTTGAACCGAAGGACCTTGAAAATTTGAATTAGACGAATGTTCGCGTTTGTAATTGTTTGAAATTGTAGAAGTTGACGGACTTTCATTATTATGGGTCGTAGAAAAAGTATAATCTTTACCCGAAATGTGAAGAACAGTGTTATGGCGCTTTTTACATATGGTGCATCCATGTTTTGAGGAGCAGTTTTTAGAATAATGCCTACCTAGGCAGTTTACGCAGAGACCTTTTGAATTTACGAATTTTATCTTGTCATCATGCTGAATGTTTTTGAAAAATTGACATTTATAAATTTTATGTCCTTGTTTTTTGCAGTAAATACAATAAAAGTCAGAAACTAAATTATTTGAACTATTATTTTTATTTGAATCCTCTGATGTGTTATTACTGTATGCATGATGTGAAACTTTTACGTTTTTGGTTTGCCTAGGATTTGTATTTTCCAGGCTTTCCAGAACAATGCACCTTTTTTCTAGAAATTTAAGAAAAGCATCTAAATTTGGTACATCTGTATGATTTCGCTCATTTTCAAAAAGTCTCCTTATTGAAAAGTCTAATTTGCTTTCTAGCAGAAAAACTAAAATTATATCAATGAGCTCTGAACTTGAAAATTGCAAATTTTTCAACAGTTGCATATTTTTTGTTACAGTAGTTAGAAAATTTCTGAGAATCTGCGGTGAGCTGTTTCTCAGTGTAGGAATGTCTAGAATTTCTGTTAAATAAGAATTTATGACCGTGACCTTATTTTGATAGCGGTTTTTTAGAATATCTAAAGCAATTGAAAAATTTTCATTTGTGACTTTCAAAGAATCCACCAACTTTAGAGAATCACCCTGTAGATAACTTTTCAAGTAAAGAAATCTTTGGATGTCAGAAAGGGACTGATTTTTTATTATCAGTGTGTCGAATAGTTCGTAGAAGCTTTCAAAATCACTTACGTGTCCAGAAAATTTGTTTATACTGATTTCTGGGAGTTTTACGGCCATTTGTTTATTGGCGCTCCCTGTATTAGTAATTTCCAATGATTTAATTGTATTTTGAAGTTTTGAAAGAGTCGCGAAATAATTTTCTTCAAATAAGGCACGGTCACATGCTTGAGAATCGTCCAGGAATTCAATTTCATCCTGTACGCTATTGAAGTCAGAAAAAAGGTCTTTTAACCTTTCTTCTCGTGTTTTGAATGAGAAAATATCTTTTTCTGAGTCGTGGTTTATTTCTAGCCACGCTTGAATTCTAGCAACTGAATCTAGAATAGAATGCTTCTTTTTTGTTAATTTATTTAAACCTTTATTGCTCATTGTAATAACTTTAATTTGTTTATTTTTGAATGAAATAATTTCTTTTTGAATTAATTAATTCTGAATGATTAATTTTGAATTTATAATATAACAAGCATGCGATAAGCTAAACAAAAATTTAACTGAATAGTTCTTTTCTGAAATAACTTTGAATTTATATAGAAAAGTTTGTGTTTGTACGTCACCCCTGGGTTCTTGGTACTTGAATGTGGGCTGCTTCTTCCTCTCTGGAGTCTGGAATCAGCTAGTCCTGGAACTGCATTTCTTGAAATTGTCCTGGTTTTTTAAACTAACACTGTTTTGTTCATTGAATGTTTATTTGTCCGTAGAATAAATAACGCACTCACTATGTCTCTAGAAATTATTGTCTATCGACGAGAATATCCGAAATACGCGAAACTTTTAATGTCTTTTTGAATGCGTAGAATGAAGAAGAAACTTGTATTGAGTGTTTTTAGGCCAGAAAGTAGTAGGATCAGAATACGGTTTGAAGTCATTAAAATTCGGCTCGAAGTGAACAAAATGGAGGGTGCCGGTTTACAACATCCCTTCCATGGAGAGGCTTATATGCAACAGTGTCTCTTTCAGCGGCTTTGTTCTTGCTGTAAGCCCAATTAGTCCGCTAGCCTTCGACAGCTCAGTAGAGAAACTAAAATGGACTTTCAAAGTTGCTTTTATCTGGCCTGTTGAATTGATATAGTGAAATAAAACAATTACTTGTTTAGAAAGAAACTGTAATTGAAAAAAGAAAGGGCAAGAAATAGAGCTTATAAAATTTGAGTGTGTAACTTATCGTAGGAACTTAATTTGAATATTACAATTTGCGAACGAAAGCGAAAACACCATAACACTTATTCACATATTACGGCTTCCCGGTCAATTGCGTAAACTGCAACGTGGAGAATCCTCTCCGAACTTTTGAAATATAGATGTTAGCCCTACGAAAGTCGCTAAATCACTAGCCCCGCTGGAATATTTTTTTGTTTATGCATTTTGAAAAGCCGGTCTATCGTCAAGTAGGCGCTGTGGGCGGGGATTAACATTCTCAGAAACAAGGTCTAGGTAGACTGGATTTATTTAGGTAACCGACGCGAAAATAGAATTATTTGATACAAAATAGAATTATTGGTTTGGAGATATAGTTCACCAACACCGATTTTGTTTGTTCCCGTGTCAATGACCATAGTTGTCGATACACGTAAATTTAAATAAAAAAAAAATCTGATATTAGAGTTCCTAATTTACTTTATGATATTGAATCAATAATCAGACCACTTAATGATAATCAAAACGATGTTGTTAGATCTAAATGTACAAACGTCATTACAAACTTTTTACATAAAGAAGTCAAAGATCATTTTTTAAATAAATACTATGTACAAACTAAACTTTTTCTTAAAAACCATCCTGAAATTTACATTGTCAAAAGCGATAAAGGTAACGTAACTGTTGTAATGTAGAAAGAGGATTACCCACAAAAAACTACTGGAGAACTTTTAAATAATACTAAGTATTACACTACATTTAGAAGGAGCCCTGTTTGTACTTTGCAACAAAAAGCCAATTGTCTAGTATCAAAATTAAACAGTAAGAAATTTATTGATAATAAAAAAGCAAAAGAACTACAAATTTATAATTCTATTGCACCACGGTTTTATACTGTACCTAAAATACATAAAACAACTTTATCTATGAGACCAAATGTTTCATCTTTATGCCCTCCAAATCAACCAATAGCTCTTCACTGACATCTTAACTAATGCTTATAATTTAAACAACAATTTTTACATAAAAGATTCATTTGATTTTAGTTATTTCATTAATATTTTCCAATTACCATAAAATTGTGTTTTAGTTAGTTTTGATGTAACATCTCTTTTTACCAATTTACCTTTAGATTTAATTATAAGTGGTGTTGAAAAACATTGGAATGAGATTTCGCAACATACTAGTATTGACTTGTTACATTTTAAAACACTCATCAACTTTGTTTTTCATTCTAATATTTTTATATTTAATGGTGTCTTTTCTAAACAAATTTTGGTAGCCCTATGGGATCTAGTCTTTCACCCATTCTAAGTAACTATGTCATGGATGATGTTATTAGTGATTGTATCAACAATTGCACTTTTTTCATTCCGTTTATCAAAAGATATGTAGATGATTTAGTTTTGGCACTTCCTAAACACAAAATTCCTGAAACAGTCAATATTTTCAACAAGCAT
>CAKJVB030000329.1:0-11584 GCA_918026665.1 Diabrotica balteata | reverse complement strand
AGTAAAACGAATGTCTCCCAAATCTTTACTACCGTGTAGTTAGCTTATAAAGGCGCCACCTACTTTGGAGGCCGTGAACGAAACGATATGAATAATCGTTTTCTGTATCCTTTATGCTATGCGAAATGTGTAAAGAATTAAATCTTTTAGCGAAAGCCGCTATCGCTTTATATATTAAATGGCCAACTATATGGCCTAGGAGACAAATTCGTTAAACTTCCCGTGCTCGAATTGGTATCACTAAAGTGTTATGATCATTTCGGCCTATCCCAGCCATCGTCAGACACTTGGGCTGATACAAATTCAAACTCGGAAAGTAAAACGAATGTCTCCCAAATCTTTACTACCGTGTAGTTAGCTTATAAAGGCGCCACCTACTTTGGAGGCCGTGAACGAAACGATATGAATAATCGTTTTCTGTATCCTTTATGCTATGCGAAATGTGTAAAGAATTAAATCTTTTAGCGAAAGCCGCTATCGCTTTATATATTAAATGGCCAACTATATGGCCTAGGAGACAAATTCGTTAAACTTCCCGTGCTCGAATTGGTATCACTAAAGTGTTATGATCATTTCGGCCTATCCCAGCCATCGTCAGACACTTGGGCTGATACAAATTCAAACTCGGAAAGTAAAACGAATGTCTCCCAAATCTTTACTACCGTGTAGTTAGCTTATAAAGGCGCCACCTACTTTGGAGGCAGTGAACGAAACGATATGAATAATCGTTTTCTGTATCCTTTATGCTATGCGAAATGTGTAAAGAATTAAATCTTTTAGGGAAAGCCGCTATCGCTATCGCCCACAAGACAAAGAAAACTCTTTGACTTACTGTCAAGCTTTCGAATTTTATTTAATTCTTTTTCAAGACATCTATAAAAAGAAATATAAATTAACTAGTTAAAATTGTTAATTGTCTTACTTACTAGTCGTGAGATTACAGTTGTTAATATATTGTACTCTACAAAACAAACCATTATAAATATATCAAAAATTTTTTATTAAAAATAACTATATTGTCACTATATGTGTCATTGTCATGGTTTGATTAATGGACCTATATGAATGAAAATACAGTTACTTTATGTGGAAAGCAAAACCAGTAACAATAGTTTTTTATTATAATTTATTTAATTGTGGGCCAAATAAACTGACTGCATCCTCAAAAATCATAATTTATATTTAAATCAACAGTCAAGAATACCACCATCTTATATATATATATATATATTATATATATATATATATATATATATATATATATATATATATATATATACAAGAAATACTGGATATTATTGACTGTCGATATAAACAAATAAACAGTTTATTAGGGTTGCAGTCAGAATATTGGCCGGGATGTTAAAAAAACGTCTTTTGACTTTTTTGGCCAATATTCTGACTGCAACCCTAATAAACTGTTTTATTTGTATATATATATATATATATATATTATATATTTATATATATATATATATTTATATATATATATTATATATATATACTTCTAGCGGTTAATATGGGCTCCGTACTAAAACGGTATTATACTAACTCCAGGAGAATATACGCCGTGTATATTATTATCTGAGTAGCGCTTTATGTAGACTCCGACCAATACGTCGGATCAAGTGGACTCCGTAATAGGATCAAACATTTTTGGGATCCGTATATAACTTTTCCCGTACACTTCTTAACTCCTGCGATGTTGCCAATAATTGTATTAGTAGTAGATTTTTAAATTTTATAGGTGGTACATTTTGGAACCTATTAATATGAACATCGAGTAGCGTAATCGTCTAACAGTTTAAGAAACTCTTCTGTAAGATCTTTATAATTTTTCAATTACTGCAGTTTATGGCGTGTAATATTTATTTCATGAAGTAGTTAAAATTAGACTATAATAATTTATAAATTAATCTTTAATATTATAATTTTTTGCTGTCTAATTTCAATATGTTGATTTTTAATTAACAAAATATTTGATGCATTAAAGTCGCGTAGCTATTTTCACCAAACATTCAATTTTAAAGCTATTAGTATAAAAGTCTAAAAAAAGTATAAAAATCTAAGGAATTTAATATGGATACACACGTCAGTGTGCTTTTCTCAAGTCTCAAGTTTCTCGAATCCATCAATCATTCATTGTATTTCTTATACTTTCATTTTAATCCTCTCCAATCAAGATTTTAAAGCAGGTTTGCTCCATTAGTCCATTTTTATTACTTTTTGTCACTATTTCTCCTTTTTCATTATCATCATCATTACGTGGCGCTACAACACTGGGTGGGTCTTCGCTAACTACAAATTTTCTCCAAGTTGATCGATTTTCCACGAATCTGTAATCAAATGAAATGTTAATATTTTGAGATATAATTGGATGTTTTCTCTCCATTGCTTACTGAGACGCCTAAGCGGCATTCTTTCTTCTGTGCTAACTTCCTTCCATACCAGTTTTACAAGTTTGATATATTGGCGTCTATGCATGTGTCCGATCTACCTTAAGCGATTTATTTTTCTGAACAATATCGTTATAAAAGCTTTCTTTATTCAGTATGGGTTCTTATTCTATACGGATTTGTAGCGATATGATAATGAGGTTAAAACATTTTTCTAATTATTTTTATTTCAAATATTCGTACTTCTTCCTTATTTTTTTTAGTCAATGTCAATGATTCGCATCCATGTATTAAAATAGGTCTAAAATTTGAATTATGCTAAAAGTATTTAGTTATTGACATTATTATTAACAGTGATTATTTATCTAAGATATTTAAAGTGTTCCATATTTTTGAAATTGTAGTTGTTAACTTTAATATTTTATCTAGATTTATTAAATTGGTCTTTTCTGTTGATTCGCTTGTATTTGGTTTTCATTTCGTTGATTTTTCGTGCTCTCTTTACTTTATTGAAGATGTTTGCGGACGGGAGAGTTTCTTATGAGATCTATGTCATTAGCATATGCTAGGAGTGCTTTGTACCTTGGGCCTTTAATGAATTACATCTTAAATAGGCGATATTTCCATTTTAGTAAGCTGTTCATTAATTTTTTGACTATTTGAATCGACAATCTGTATTTTATTCGACTGTTATATCACAGAGTTTCTTGGCGCATATTTTCATTCTTGGTTTTTTGTTTCCCGTATCATTATTACAAAGATTTTTCTGGAGATCGACATAGGGAACCCGGTGGTATGTACATGATGTTTTCATAACCAACATCGAAAATTTGTCTTACTGTAAAGTCATAATGATTTTACTAGGAAATATAGTGTTGTTTAATAATAATAAAGTTCAAGCAACAATTCCTATATGCAATACCTTGGTATGATATTTCTGCTCCCCGATACCAAGTAGCAGTCCCGAAAACATTAAAACTGCTACACTCATGTTTCCTATTATCCAAAAATTAGCCAGTCCAGGACTATACTGCCCTCATAAGTGAATAGAATATGTACGGAGGTTTTTGGCAATTTAATAGGATTTTGTGTGTTAGAATATTATTTCTCCGAGAAAGTAAAGAATATTTATTTGCTATCCGAATATAATCCATAAATTAAATATTAGAATGCTATAAAATAATGCTACTAGCAGCAAAAACGGTATAATAGTCACTAATGAGAAAATCAAATAAATGTTTTTTAACATACAAAAGAAAGGATGTAGAGTAAGGCATAACGTAACAATAAAGCTATATAATTTTGAAAGATTGCAGCGTTTTAGATATCGTAGATAACGTTGTCACATAAGAAATAAAAGGGAAAATTCAGGTAGCTAACTGATGTATATAGAACCCTTATAACACTTTTAAATCCAGAAGCCTAATATAAATCTCTAAAATCAGGATATATAAAACAGTGAACCAGTGCTAATGTGTGGATATGTAACGAGAACGTATTAATTAGATCAGGATTGCTAGAAAAGCCATCAGAGGTATTTCCCGACTTACAAAGGTCCGAGTACTAACCAATACCGAACGAAACTAATGCCAAGGTCAAACACATATATAAAGATAGCAACGAGGTACAAGAACCTAAATCTCAACTCCAAAGTTGCGCTGGCTTTATCCAAAGGCTCTCTCATTAACTGCATTCCCAAGTTAAATTGGTAGGATGCCCCGAGAGAAAAAATGCCCTTAGGATGTCCACGGATGAAGGGCGCAGATTTAGGAATAATGAGACTACTTACCGACTCATCATATTTATCAACACCTGCTATCCTACCTACAATCAATACATATCTGTTGAGGACTATCAAATCAATTACATGTAATCAAACGAACTAGGCTTAAAAAAAGTATCCTAGGAAAGGCACTTCGGCAATATTGACATATATTTTTAAAACGCCATTTATGTGGCTGAGTTTGCAATAGGAATGAGGAGACAAAAAGGAAGAAATGGTAATAAAATCTTGTTGCGTTCCGACTATACGATGACGATGATCTCTATATAACATATAGGAAGAAATGGAGAATAATGTCTATGTTCAATTTAGAACTCGTTGGTTTTCTCCCTTTCGAATTGGGTATGTATATGTATTACCATAGAAAAAATAAAAAAAAACTATAATTATGAAACTCTATCTAAAATAGTAAAATCGATAAACAAATTATATAAACAAAAAGATTATATAAATCCCTAATATTTAAACAGACTGCTTTACAAAAGGTGAACGAATAAGCATAAATAAATTGTCAACAAAATAAATCAGAAGAATATGACACAGTATATTGCTTAAAAAGAATTCTTATGTGACTATGCTAAAATATGATACGATCGGAAAAACGGCAATGACTTTTACAGCTGATTGCCACATAAATATTAATGTAACGCAAATATGATGATATTGCCTCGTACTGTTATATAGCAATTTGTTGTCACATTGCTGAAAGTTACTTGATGGAAATTCATTGTATCTAACAATAAAACAAGTATGCGTTTACACGTTATAGATTGTAACTGAATAAGTTGAGGAGGGGAAAACTGTTTGTCCCAAGTTGGTATTCAGAATTATGTCTGTATTTTGTAATTTGCCAATTTCCATAGGTTTAAATTTTCATGGATATCACTAGACTCGAGAGCAGTGTATGATTCCTTAGTTATGTTTTTAAAGGATAGTAAAATAACCATCTAAATAATTATGCATTAGTTAATAACGTAACCTTTGTTTCTAACCCAATTGTCAAATTCCTTTCTTACCGTGGCCTAGTGTTGTACGTCTTTTTAAAAAATGCCTTGATGGGCCCCTAGGCGAGAAGAGAGTGACCCTGTTTACCTGTCTTTTGTTTTGTATATTTATTAATATAAACTCAAACAACTATTTGTACCATGTTGAGTCTGGCTGAATGACTAAAAGTCTATGCCAAAAAAATTTCATAGAATCTAAAGACAGCTTAAGGCCTTTATTATAAATATACTTTTTAGTAATGAAAATAAGTAAATAGAACCTAGAATATCCATGTAAAAGAATGTAATCTTTGATCTCTGGGATAAACTCATCTCCTGAACAATGGCGCCGATATATATGTAGTTAAAATTTTGTACACCTATTTTAACCTGTTTGTTTCCTTATTATCCATATATGAGTTGTGACCGATGTTACAAACTCATTTACTTTTTACAAAGAGTCTATATATTAGCTACAGTATGTTATACGTCCATGGCTACAGTTATAACTATACAAATCTGACTCGAAATATCGTCTAAAAGTAACAGTATGTAAAATTTAGATTTTTAGTCAAAAGTAAATACTTTGTCATTTTTTATGGAGTTCAACGTAGAAGCCTTCACGAAAATTTAAGTACTAATAAGACCACCGCAATCGGGCGTACCTTGGGTAATGAATAATTAATTAATTGGTTAATTCTTCAATCACTCGTCCAATATGAGTTTTGTCAAATCGGTCCTTTTTAGGACCAACTATTCTATAGAGATAAAGTAAACTATATCTAGAGATAAAGACAATTCATAAGCCTGATGGAAGGTGTAATAAATAAAGCAAATACTATATTGAGTAATTATATAAGCAAAAAGTATATTAACTTTACATTAACATGAATAATATGATTGTCACTTAACTGGGTATTATACATACGCTCTACTTTACTTAAGCTTATCAGACATAAACGCTTAACACAAATGTGACGTATTTCTAGTGCAGTAAGCACATAGAGGGCCAAACCTAGGGTATTTGGTATAAAACTGATCGCAGAAGATTACATAATAAGTGCCGGCAAAGAAGCAAAGAAAAACTTAAAATGAGAGAGGACTCAAACTAGTCACTGCGGGAACCATTTAACTATGTTGAGCTTGGATCCACTATCCACGTATAAAATAAACAATATTACGGCTCCCGATTGAGGATCTGAGCACAAAACTAATTATAAAATTTTGACCAAAAATACTACAATGGCTAATATCTAAAGTCTGTAGACAAGCAAAGCAAAGACAAAGTTATCACTATGCTTTAACCTGGCAAAAACTCCAACGACCACAAAAGCTATCGGCCAATATATCTATTTATTTTGTCAGCTATACAAAATAAATCTGCACATGATCCTTAATATAAACCGATAATAGAAGAAGAACTCAAATTAAAAGACAAAAGTGGCTATATATGACAGGGAAGATCGTGTACATCACAAATACTAAATCTTGCCCAACACAGCGAAGACGGGTATGAAAAATATCAGGTATGAGGAGTCGTATTTGTCAATCTCAATGCCGCTTACGACACCTTAAATTAGAGGGCATTTTTTCAAAATCTATGTGATATCCCCTTAGGTAATAAACTCACTTGTATTATCCGTGTATGCCTACACAACATAAGATTTTTCGTATCACTCAACGGTAAGAATAGCAGATGGAGAACGTAGAAGAACGGTCTTCTTTGGGTACCGTAATCGCACCTACGCTGTATAACATTTACACAACCCATACCGGTAAATAGTAGGACTTTATTATGTAGACGATACATCTATTGTTGCATAACCAAAAACTTTGTTGCTAAAGTAGAGAAAAATCTAAATAATACCTTAAACAAAATAAAATAGAATCTGAATCAATTTTAAGCCACACCCCGGAAAAAGTTAGGTATGCTCCTTCAATGTTCCTAACAAAGACGCTTTCACAAATCTGAACATATACCTGAACCAATAGTGTCAAGAAATCCTTAAACTCTGCACTTGCTATAAATACCTTGAAGATAGTTTCTATCACACTTTATTATTCACAGAACTTTGTTTAAAACTAAATGAAAACCTAATACTACTATAAGAATGAAATGAGAACCAAAAAATAATATTCTCCGCAAACTTGTCAGCTAAAAATAGGGAGCACATTCTTCCACCCTTAAAACGTAGACTTGAACTCTATGCTTCTGCCGAATATACCTTGCTAGTATGGGTGACATCAACACATACTTAATACGTAGATTTAGCTATAAATTAGTCAGTCAAATTCAAGTACCTATATTAAGACTCACATCCATACATAAGCTCTACAATATCGTAGCTATCAATCCACCTAATATCCGAAGATAAGTAGCTAGAGAACGAAAGAAACAAAGTCTAGATTCGTAACATCAACTCCACGCATACCAGCCCATTTTATGACTAGAATCGAAGAAAAAACTGGCCAGATCAACACATCTGCAGGATATACAAAAAAAAGTAAGCTGCTCCTCGACATCTGAACCCTCGAAAGAAACTTCCTGATGGTAGTTATTAAGACTCACATCCATACATAAGCTCTACAATATCGTAGCTATCAATCCACCTAATATCCGAAGATAAGTAGCTAGAGAACGAAAGAAACAAAGTCTAGATTCGTAACATCAACTCCACGCATACCAGCCCATTTTATGACTAGAATCGAAGAAAAAACTGGCCAGATCAACACATCTGCAGGATATACAAAAAAAAGTAAGCTGCTCCTCGACATCTGAACCCTCGAAAGAAACTTCCTGATGGTAGTTATCTTCCTTAAATCTGCCAGGAGGACTCCGGTTAACCTATGTGAATGTGGGGTGGTACAAGATTCATCACACTTTCTTAGTTGACTTTATCATCCAAATCGGTCTTTTCTGAAGGAAAAGGTTAATTTATTTGAACTAAACATGTAAAGTACAGTCAGTAAGCTATTACTTATAAAGTAAAGATCATTGCAAATTTGACACTACCTCCACTTATATTGATTACATATTACCCCTAAATACTAGATAAAATATTCAGAAATATGTAATGATCGTGAAGTGATATAATTCTTGTTAGATAAATTAAGCATTCTTCCCTTTTTAGTGCACTACTACCCATTTTTACACAAAAATATCTATTTTAGCACTATATTTCGAGATAACCGTCTATCCAGAATTATATGTAATACACAGATACAACTAGAAATAAAATAATAAAAAAGCTGTATACAAGATATCATAAAACAAGAGATGAAATAAAAGAAGTTTTTATTAAGAGGGTTCTTAAATAAAACGTATAAAGACATACTCACGTTAACAAAATACATTAGGAAATTTCCGCATATGAAACAAAATCCAATTTGGTAATGAAATCCTTTTGTATCTATAAAGCTATTTTTAGAGAAGCACGTACCTACCAAAAACAGGTAGTTATTAGTATACATATCTGTTACACACTGTAATGCGTATGAATGATAACAAAAATAAGAAGTCCATATAAACATACTTTATTGAAAGAGGTAAAAGTACACTGCTAAGAAAGTACATTGTATTTCTTATACTTTCATTTTAATCCTCTCCAATCAAGATTTTAAAGCAGCTTCACTCCATTAGTCCATGTTTGTTGCTTTTTGTCACTGTTTCTCCTTTGTCTTTATCATTATCATAACGTAGCGCTACAACACTGGGTGGGTCTTCGCTAACTACAAATTTTCTCCAAGTTGATCGATTTTCCACGAATCTGTAATCAACTGAAATGTTATTTTTTTTAGATATGGCATTTTTCTGTGCTAACTTCCTTCCATACCAGTTTTATAAGTTTGACATCTTGGCGTCTATGCATGTGTCCGATCTACCTTAAGGGATTTATTTTCCGGAACAATATCGTTATAAGAGCTTTCTTTATTTAGTATGTGTTCTTATTCTATGCAGATTTGTAGCGATATGATAATGAGGTTAAAAAATGTTTATTATTTTTCTTTCAAATATTCGTAATTCTTCCTTACTTGTTTTACTCATTGTCCATGATTCGCATCCATGTATTAAAATAGGTCTAAAGTTTGAATTATTCTCTGTATTTTTTAGTGGCATTATTATTAACCGTGATAATTTATCTTATAAGATATTTAAAGTGTTCCATATTTTGGAAATTGTGATTGTTAACTTTAATATTTTATCTAGATTTATTGAATTGGTCTCTTTTGTTGATTCGCTTGTATCTGGTTTTCATTTCGTTGATTTTAAGTGAAAAATTTTTCGTGCTCTCTTCACTTTATTGAAGATGTTTGCGGACGAGAGAATTTCTTATGAGATCTATATCATTAGCATGCTAGGAGTGCTTTGTACCTTGGGCCGGTAATGGATTACGTCTTAAATAGGCGATATTTCTATTTTAGTAGGCTGTTTATTAATTTTTTGACTATTTGAAACGGTCCTGCAAGTGACAACAGTAGGTTCATTTAATTTCGCTTCGTAATAAACTTAAAATTATTCGGGAATTACAAGTTAGAAAATTCAACCGAGTTCAAAAATAAGTATCAAAAGTTAAGTGCATACAGGTGATAGTAGTTAATAAAGAAAATACCATCAGACAAGTAAGATAGAACTATTTTAATAATTTTAACAAGTCTTAAGTAAATGAATAATTGAGTGAAAGATTAAAAAAGTGGTTTTGGCGAATGTTCGAAGGGTCGACCTGCTTAGGCATTCCTACGCGTTTTTTGTTTTTGTTTTTTTTTTTGGCAGATAAGAAAGTAATTAGTGCTGACAAGAAATTAATGATCAAAATAAAAGCCACATAATTTTATTACAAAAATCCAGATCTGGCCTTAAAATAGATTTGATTAAAGTTGGGATTAGAATTAAATTAAATTAAAATAATAAATTAAAAGTAAATGTAATACAATAACTAAATCGAATGAACAGCAAAAGAAATAAGCCAGAACACGATAACTCATTCGACGAGGAGGAAGCCTTCAAAAGAAGCAAAGCCACGTTAAGAACATCTCCAAAGGATAACATAAAAAATCGCGAAATGGAAGAACTAAAGAAACTACTAGAAGAAATAAATAAGGAGATTAAAACGGAAATAAAAGAGCTGAAAACAGAAATGAAGGAAGAAAATAAGGAGATGAGAAGATATATAAATGAAGTTAAAGAAGAGATAAAACAAAATAACGAAGAAATAAAAAGCATAAAACTGGAAATAGAAAGGGTGAAGGAAGAATGGACAAAAGAGAAAGAAGAACTGAAAAGAGAAAACGAACTAACCAAAACCGATAACAAAAAGATAACGGAAGAATTAAATGATCTAAAACGCTCATTAGAAAGGTTAGACAAAGAAAAAAGAATATAATCATCAGTGGATCAAAAATAGACTCTGAAGACCCAAAAACATTGAAAGAGGGAATGACTACTATATTAGAAAATCATCTTGGAGTCAAAACCAATATTAAAAGAGCACAAAAAATAGGAACAAAAACATGCTTAATTGAACATGAAACATGAGTAGTTTAAAATGGGAATTAAAGATATTAAAGATAGATTTAAAGAAAAAGAAAAACTCAGAAAAAAACATTCTTCTAAAGCAAACCTAATAAATTGTCAGAAAGTGATAGTATTGCATGATATACGCATATTTTAATAATAATGTCAAAAATAATATTTTTATTATAATATAAATAGTCTCAAAAAAGATATATTGTAAATTATGTTGCATCGGAAAACCCTTTAAATAAAAGTTAACAATTATCAGAGTTGCTTTTATTAATGACTTTTTGTCGAAATCTGAATCTATTTTGAAATAACAACAGGTAGAGTACCAAAAATAAGAGAATATGAGAGAATAGAAACGTTCGTGTTTACCAAGAAAAGTTTCGAACAAAGTTATGAGCTACATTCAGAGCTGAATGTTTAAAAATATCATTTTTTTTTATTATTAATTAGTTTAGAAGTAATCGTGCTGTTTCAAAACATATTTTTCAACTATTTGTAACATTAAAAAATATCTTAAATATAGTATATCATGCATAATTCATGTTATAACTTTTATTATATATACTGTTTAAATTTGAATTTTTTTTTTGATTTGAAAAAAAAACGTATAGTACGAACTAGTGTTGCCCAAATGCAAGAACAAGACGAGACTTAGACAGTCTTGGTCTTGGTCTTGCGCCAATACACCTGGTCTTGGTCTTGATATTGCCTCCTGGTCTTGATCTTGGTCTTGGTCTTGCAGCAAGAGTCTTGCAAGTCTTCCAGTTACCCATTAGCCCATTGCTATTTATTAAACGTTACTTTAAACAACGTAACATAGTAGGTATATTTTAAGCTTGAATTAACATAGCTTTTAATAAATGTCTAAACAACTGACACCGGGTAGGGTTTGAAGCCACGA
>CAKJVB030000327.1:0-13117 GCA_918026665.1 Diabrotica balteata | reverse complement strand
AGTGGGGTGAGTGAGTAAGGCAAGTGAGTCCTCACATAGAATTTGGAATAAGTACAGTGTCGAGTTCTCATAGTTAAAAAGGCCGAGTTAGTCGAAGGCAGGAGCAAAAATATGCACTAGATATTTTAACGGGAAGCAAATCGCCTATGGGCCTGGAGTGGATGATATTGTATGATTACATAGTATCAAAAAGTATAAAATATATCACATATATAAAAAATAAGCTTTTTTAAACGCGTTTTTCTTGGAATTTTATTCAAAAACTGGTTGATTGATCCTTCTCAAATTTTGCACACTTCTTTTATAGATAAAGTATTAGGTCGCAACTTCCACATATTGTCTATTTTGTTGTTATAATTAATTTTGCAACATCAATACAGTCAAACTATAATAAAAAAAATTTCAAAAAATCAAAAAATTTCCCGTTTTTTGTTTCTAAAATTTGAAAAAATTATAAAACGAACAATATCTCAACATGGCGACCTAGGAAAACTCATAAACCAACGAAATCTTTTTGTTTTTTTGTCAACAGATGATCCAGTTATAAGCTATGATGAACACCGCAAAGTAACTTTTTTTTATCTTGGAAAATTAGCTGTGATTTTTTTAATTTTTGACATTTTTGTACCAAAATTTGTAATAATATTCTTAAAATGTTTTACTCTAATGTACTAATGATATAAATAAATTTATATTTATAAAATTTTTCAAAAAAAATCTTAAAAATATGTTGAACATATTGAAAATATCCTCCTATCTCCCTATCTCCCTATTCCCCTCCTAAACAATTTATTTATTCTATTACCGGACGAAGGAACATTAAAAAAAAAACCATATTAGAGTCAACAATATATTGAATCTACCCTGAAGTTCCTAATACAATCGTTAACACGTTATTCTGCGCGTCGGGAGACGATGTAGCAAGATAGTGAAAAGTTGACAGAGGTACAAATATAATTACACAGGTTAGTATAAGAAATCTGTTACCTTATGTGTATATTAGGGCTTCAACCACGACACGTTCAGTCTTCTGGAACTCGGTCAGTTGAGGGTTGCGAACTTTCGAGCTGCCACAATAACCGGACTACACGCGAATTCTGACAGAAGATACCCGGCCCCCGGAAAATCACCGACTGTCTCGCGTACTGGACGCTATCGCGTCCGGCGATCACTGCCCTGGGCGGGCAGTTACGGCGCCCCCGTTATCACTACTGACTGACTGACTACTGACTACCGACTGTCTGGCGTCCGTCGTTTTTTCTTGTTTTATTGTGGTCGTACTTTCAACGCCGGTTCTAGTACCAAGGTCGTAGGTTCGCTGAGTTGCAGTTTTGGCGTTATGTGCCTATTTGGGTCACGGCTGTTGTTGTTAATAGTTTCGTGCTTTTTATACGTTTAAACAATTATCAAACAATGCCATAACTAGGTCAATTGTTATACTTTGTATAATTTAAATGTATAAGTTAACTGTATTAATTATCCCTTATTTAATTTGGAATATATAATAATTATCTCGAATAATTATTATCTTTTCTATGCTACTTATTGTTCCATTATCCCTTTATTCCAACTTCTCACTCACTTGCTACGCTTACATTACAATACTGTAATTAACATTGTTTAAAGTGCAATAGAGTTGGTGATTATTTTTGAACACTAAATAAGTTTTGGTAGACTTATTTTATTTATTACTTGGTCAAAATCTAAGACTATGAAAAAATGTTAATGTCCCCGTTTTAGACCACCGTTTGGGTAAAATGGGGACCTCATTAAAAACAATGGATTTTTTTTATTTTTATTTTTTTATCATTTTTAACATTTTAATTACAATATCACACATTTTAAGTTTATGATAAATACTTGTTATACTTGTGACAGGATAAAACATAGACACAAAACAATTTTAAATTAATTTTTTGTGAGTTTTTAAGTGTTACGTCTACAGAAATCGCACAGGAAATAGTCGTCTTCTTCATCTGCATTTGTACATGCATCGTGGGCCCAGCCAGAGCATCCTGAGCATTGAATCGACCCTTGTTTCTCCAGCACTCTGTTAGAAGCAGAGAAAATCTCACTGCAAAATATACAAGCCCCATCACTGCTAACTTCTTCACCTTTTGAAAGGTTTTCTTTATCGCTACTGTTGCCAAATTTCTTCAGTTTTGTTTTATACAGCATTTTAGACGTTTTAAACAGTTTCTTTTTAGGTTCTTTTTTCATTTTTCTTTTTCTTTCTTGATCTTCCAGTTCTTTCTTGTAAGGTGAAGACGTCAACACTGCGGTTTTGTCGCGTCTTCTGTTATGTGTTGTATTTCTAATTCTTTCTTGTTCTTGGGGAGGTGGCATCAGACACCTTGGTGACATTATAGCAAAAGAAGTGGAAGGCTGCTCCATGGATGATCCAGCTTTGGACCAATCAGGTTGGGTTGGGGGGAACAATGTTACAGCATTAAAAGGATTTAACACTAAATTTGGCAGAAGGCAAGAAGAGGTATCTTTATCCAAAGTGGCATATTCGAGGCACGAATAGGTCTTTTTGCCCAGGGTGACTGATTTGAGGCACGAAGAGGTTTCATTACCCAAACAGGGTAATTTGAGACACGAATTACTTCCTTGACTATCTTGTTCAGGCATATACACTGATGTTTGAAGAGTAGGACAGTTGTTTGATGACGAAGGAAGGTTAGGTTGGTGATTTTGATCTAAGGGTGTCTCCGTTGTTTCAGCTGGTTCAAATAGGCTATCAGGAAACACGTCACGATTAAAAGGATATATACTAGTTTTCTTAAAGCCCTTAACTGCTGTTAGAACTGAGGCTGCTCTTTGAAAAGCAGCAACTTGTGCAATTGTGACCGCTCGTCCGGGATGGTTGATCACCCATTTTCTGAGTTCTTGTTCATAGTAGGTGTTAAGGGGAGCCATAAAAAAACGTCCAGTGGCTGGAGCCGATGAGTCGTATGAGGAGGAAAGCAGAGTATAATCCAATCTAAAACAACTTGCACAGCGAATTTCATGCTCTCTTCATTTCAGCTTTGTCTATTCGTCGTCCTTTTGTACTGGCCCATTGTCAGATCTGAAAAAACCACATAACTTGGGCTTTATCTTTAACACATATAATATAAATCAGTAAATATATAAAAATCATAATCATACATTAGACACAGCTAAAATTCAACAAAAACAAAATTATTTGATATTAATGCCTATATAAAGTTTTATAGACATATGATATCTTTGAATACTACTATACATTAATGTAAAACTATTTAATAATTAACACATTTTATAGCGTCGGTAAACGGGACGTCACGTTTGGACAACTTCAATGTCCCCGTTTTGTCCGACAGTGCTACATTGTAAAAACATGGCGTTCGCCGCACTCCTCGTGAGACTACTAAGCAATATAAATGTGAAATTGAAAGCTTAAAATCTAACAAATTCAAAGAAGTACTTACCGAGTTTACTCCTGCCTGTATTAACCGCCTACAGAACCCACAAAATACAAAAAAATAGTTAAATAAATTTAGAAAAACTTCCGAATACTCGCTGAACCAAGCAGAGGTCACTAACTGTTCGAAAACCAACTTGTAATGGCAATATGAACGCCTGCTGCTAGTAATACCAAGTTTAGTCGCTCTTTGTAGCGTTACTTGACAGAAGTGGCCTGACCCCGTTTGATCCGACGTCTCCGTTTTGGACAACTCTCCCCTGTAAATTGATGTCAATGTTACATCCCTCACATCTAGATTCTTGTTTTTGAGTACTTCTATAAGTCATTCATGTTTTACTTTATCGAATGCCTTATTGTAGTCTATAAAGTATACATAAAGATCCTGATTAACATCGAAACATCTTTGGGTCAACACGTTAAAAGAAAATAGTGTCTCTTTTGTATCCACTCCATTTCGAAATCAAAACTGGGAATCACTAATATCCATCTCCAGCTTAGCGTTAATTCTATTATTGATGATTTTTAGCAGAGTTTTTAAGGTATGTGACATTAGACTGATAATTCGATAATCACTACATTCTTTGGCATTTACTTTCTTTGGTAGACAAATAAATGTTGATGTCAGCATTTCACGTGGAATGATTCCTGTGGAATAGATTGTGTTCAGTAGTTGGACTAAAAGATCTGATTTTTTTTCATTGACCAGTTTTAGCAATTCACTTGGTAATTCATCTGGACTAGCAGCTTTATTATTTTTCATGGACTTTACTGCATGCATAACTTCTGACTTGTTATTTGGGGTCCCTCGTCTTTACTCTGAATATCTTCATATATATTTTCCTGTCTCTGGTCATGGAATAATTCCTCTATATATTCTTTCCATCTTCCTAATTTTTGTTCCGTCTCCACTAAAATGTTTCCTTGTTTGTCTAATAGTATGCTTGAGGTTTTTTGTTTTGCTACCTCAGCTAATTCTTTCTTATGGAGATTGAAGTTATCCTATTTGTTTTGTAAGTCTTCTATTTCTTGGCATTTTCCAGCGAAATAAGTCTCTTTAACTTCTCTTATTTTCCTTCTTATTTGATTATGCAGCTGTTGATACTGAGTTATGTTGATACTCTTTTGCCTTCTTCTGTCCTCCATCATTTCCAAGATTTCTTCTGTCATCCAATCTCCTTTCTAGATTAAGCTATGATATGATATTATAGCTTAATCTAGAAACTTATTTCTATTATGTTCGGATCTTTTATTTTGCCCACAGGGCGAGAAAGTCAAATAATTTGGGTTAAATTGCAATATAAAAAGGTTTATAGAAAATATTTCATTCTAAGCGTTTTGCATACATAATATGTGGGTATAACAAATTGTGCGTATTTTAATTAATATCAAGAAAATATAGTTTGGGGTTGCTTCTAATACTATTTAAAATATTACAAATTATTAGCTTAATATGCTGTACCTGTTTTATGGCATATAAAACGGATACACCCCCTATTCTGACCTTTTTTGTCATTTGGAAGTCAGTTAAAATGCCAACGGTATCATCAGCAGTTAAGTACTTTTTAACTTTTATGTTGCTGCATTCATCAAAAACGTTTCACAGGCAGAATCTTTAAAGTCATTTATAATACTCTGTCATTCTGCCATTTATTTCTTTACGACCTTCAAAGGGACCGACTGGAGCGCTACTAGTACTAAATTCCGAAAATATGCAACGTCGTGTGCCTCTTAAGACTTTTATGATAGGATACAAGGTTCTTGGAGCTACCTGATTTCTTTACAAATTGCTGATCTGCTGTAGATTGGTACTATAAACATAAATGTCAAAGAGCCGTCTGTAAAATATGAAATCAATAAAATAAACTGTATTTTAAAAACTTGCGTATAATTCAGTTCAGTCACCAATTTTCGCTTTCTCATAAATATATTTGTAATAAGGTAACACCAACAGGAGTAATATTTTTCTTACCGAAAAATGAGAAATAAGATGTGATGCTCGTGTAAAATGACGCTAAAAATACTTTAGTTTCTAAAAGTATCGAAATTCTTCCGTTTGTCGACATATATATCTAATAGGGGATCGTCAAAAAATACACATTTAAATACGCAATTGCATCGATGATAAACAAAAGATACCGGTATGTAGAGATGCTTTTTGCTCTTTATTTGAAATTGACCGAAGGAAACTTGAAGTAACCCAAAAATTATTAAAACTTGGTCTTCTTCTTTGAGTGCCTTTTCTATCAAAATATCATTAGGGCGATTCTAATTTTATTTACTGCTGTTTTGAATAATTCGTTAGTGGTACAGCCAAACCACTCTCTTAAATTTCTCATCCAGGACATTCTTCTACGCCCTGGACTTCTGCGTCTTTGGATTTTTCCTTGCATTATATTTTGTAGGAATGTGTACTTTTTTCCTCTCATCAGGTGGCCTAAGTACTCGAGATTTCTCTTTTGTATATTCATTATAATTTCTGGATCGTTATTTTTATTCTGCGTATTACCCCTTCATTTGTAATTTTATCCACCCAACTTATTTGTTGTATACGGCGGTAGCACCACATCTCAAAGTTTTTAAGATTTTTAATATTCCTCTGTTTAAGAATCCATGCTTCAACACCGTAAAGCAAAGTACTAAATACATACCATTTTAAAACTTGGTCAGTCACTCCCATTACCTAAAATGCAAGGACGTCACAAGAATCGTACACATGACATAACTAATCACGTTATTGACTGCATTGTAAGCCATATTAATCAATTTCCAGTAGAAACCTCGCACTAATGAAGAAACAAAAATCGAAATAAAATTTATATGTCTCCATTACTTAATGTGAACTTGTGATACTAATGAACTTGTGAACTAATGATACTTCACCGACTTTATATAGAGCAGTATCAAGAGAAAAAACTAGATGGAAAATACACGGTTAACGTGTCCTTTTACAAACACATTTTCCAAACAAATGTCAATTTGTCTTTTGGTAACCCTAAAATTGATGCATGCACTATTTGCGATTCTGGTGATCATTCTGAGGAGCATAAAGAAAACTGTTTGCTTTTCATTCTCAAACAGTAGATACAAAAATATTCAATATTAAAAAGAAAACGTGCTATGTAACAATGGATCTAAAAGAGATGATGCCATTGCCAAAGTTATCTACATCTAATTTAAGGAAGATATGATTTTACAACGTTGTTATCCGTTGTACCAAACATTTAAGTAATTTTTTTAAACAAAAGATATTGCTAACAGAGGCAGTAATGAGATCTCTAGCTGTCTGTTCATCTTCTTTGTCAACCATTTTCCATCCACTCCTGAATGTAGGTCTCTCCCAATTGCTTCCATCTTTCTCTATCTTGCGCCAATCTAATCCACTGTTTGCCTGCCACTGCTCTTATGTCATCTACCCATCTTTTTTGAGGTCTTCCCATGCTTCTTGTTGTCGTCCTTGGTCTCCATTCTAGAATTCTCCGTGTCCACCTGTTGTCATTATATCGGGCTACGTGACCTGCCCAGCGCCATTTCATTTTTGTAATTTCTTCCACAATATCCCTAATCTTCGTTCTACGTCTTATCTCGGTGTTTCTAATCTTGTCTCTTAGTGATATTCCAAGCATGATTCGTTCCATTGCTCTTTGCGTTGTTTCTAATTTTTGGCAGATTTTTTGGTAAGTGCTACTGTCTCCAAGCCGTAGGTACAAACAGGTAGTATGCATGTGTTATACACCTTTTTCTTTAAGTTTATAGGAATGGAGGTGTTTTTCAAGATATGTGCTAGTTTGCCGAAAGCGCCCAAGCCAGTTGTGTTCTTCTTTTAATTTCAGCATCTTGATTTGGTTTTCCTAGTTTGATAACATGACCTAGATATACATAATGTTCCACATTTTCTATGGTATGATTTTGTATTGTTATATTTGTCTGGTCTCGGCTCAGTATTTTTGTTTTGCTGTAATTCATTTTTAAGCCTACCGCTCCTGAAACTGCATTTAATTGTTGTAACATATCATTTAGTTCTTGGATATTATCGGCTATTAAAACTATGTCATCTGCGAATCTCAAGTGGTTTAAGTATGATCCGTCGACGTTGATACCCTTATTGTTCCATTCCAGTTTCTTAAAAATATCTTCTAGAGCAAGGGTAAATAGTTTGGGAGAGATGGTGTCTCCTTGTCTTACTCCCCGTTGTAGTCTTATGGGATTAGTTTTTGTGCTTTCGTCCAGCTTTATATGCATGGTGGCATTTTCATATATGTTTTTAATTATGTTAATGTATCTTGAATCTATGTGTGCATTTTCTGTCTGTTACGATTTTACAAATTACCTACTTACCATCTGTTGCACGTTTAAGGCCTTTCAGTCTACGCAAAACTATTTTTTAATTGCAATATTTTTACAACCATTTTCTAAAATTGTGCCATATTCCTTAGCCTTCTACTACTGACGAGGTGTCCACATGACCCCCGACTAAATTCAAATTACTAGCAATTTTTTATTTTTGTTTTTGTTATAGATTTGTGACTCGCAGCTACCTTCAAGTTGCAGTGACGTCGATTGTTTCACTTATTGATAAGTTATTCAGTAGTATGGTATTGAGTTTATAACTATCTAATGTTTGAAATGGGTCATTTTGGCACCACGTCAATGTTTGTGAAAATTTTACGAAAATGGCAGGTTTATTTAAAACAGTACATCACGGTGATAAAAACTATGAAAGAAACACTGTTACAGGCATGACGAAGGTAGAAAGTGAGTAGCGAGAATAGAAGAATCACAGTGGCTCTTTACAGATATTTGAAAGTGAGCATAGACACAATGGTATGGTAACTTGTCTGACAAATCCGATTCTGAAAGTGGGGGAAGAAGTTAAAATGGAAGGAGTAGTAATGGTGACTAGATTTAAGTGGTCGCAAAAGCTTTTTGTACAGTGAACGAGAACAAAGAACCATAACTGATTTTTTCATAATTTACCAAGACTTGGTGTGATGCAAATAGATCCAAAAGTGCATCGCCCTTTGTCTCGCTCAGATTTATACATAACGGTTCAGAAGTAGTACTGTATCTTACATCTGTATTGATAAGATGCTCGTTAGGTTTAGAGGGGCGTGTAAAGTTCGCATGTACAAGCCAAATATAACAATAAATATTGACTAAAGTATTGATTTTTACTGGATGCCTTGGCCCGTACCTCATTATTGTTTCGGTTATTATATATACCGAATTATATATTATACTTTGCCGGTTATCCGGCAAAGGCAGCGATGGCAAATTATTAACAGATAAAAAGACGTTTGGCTGTACCAACCCAATCCGTTGTAAAACTTATTCCAACTATTATAAATACTAAAAGAAATATATCTGCAACAATTATTTCGCCTCTTATTAAACATGCAATCAGTTGAAACAATGAGATCATCGCAAGTAGTACGCTTAAGAAAAGAAAAAGAAATTCCAACTTAATTTTGTCAACCAAAGAAAGAAGTAGGGATTGTACTACGGATTTAATATCATATACCAATTGTGTCTTTGTTCCAAAAAACACCAAGGCTTAATTTGGGTTTCTATTATGCATTATACAATAGTACACTTTATTTAAAACTACAAACCTGAAATGATTGTATTTTAATAAGATACCAAAGGGCGTAGATGCCTGATAAAAAATGTGCACATAAATAGTTCAAGAAGACCGTCCCTAGCTTTGGCGTTTTCCTATTACACATATCGCAGATTACGCATATATATTACATCCAAGCTCTCACAGAACCAAAAAAAAACACCAGGAACGTGTGAGAATTTGTGAAGTTGAAATCGTCAAACAAACAAGAAGAATTAATCAACCAAATACTTCAAGAGAATGAGCAATCAGTAGAATACTGAACAATTCTAGAATTTTAAAACCTATATACTTAATTACAGTTGAAACCTTCTCGTCTACAATAACATATTTTTTATAAATACCAATAACTCGCACAGAATGTTTAAAAAAAATTAACAGTAAAAAATATTATATATTAGGATATCAAACAATATAGATCAGAATTCTGTTGGTAATATAAACAAAATGTATATGAATATGAGTAAAGGTACACTTAAAAAAAAAATTGAGCTTAATATAACAAATATTGTGCTGAAGCTAATTGTCCCTGTAGCATTTTAATAATTACAAGTAACGGGAATAAGCCACAATTAAAAGGTAAAAATCTTTTATTGACGTGCAATTTCCTACTTCGGAAAATTTTCTCAAAATAACAAACTAATTACATTTGTGTTTGGAGAACGATTTCCCAAGTGGAAATTGAAACGACATTAAACGTATTTTTACCATTAATTGTGGCTTATTCCCAGGTTAAATAGTAATTTAAATAACAAAAATGTTTACACACAAACAATTTTCTCCTATTCCTCTTACTCATCTTTCTGTCATCGAATAAATACAACACTCTTTGTGAACTGAAGGCATTAAGTGTTTTGCAATAAGAACAAAGTATTTATAATATCATGCATCTTTTTTTACTTGGCAAACGAGCATATATTCCTTTTTTGTTTTTCAAGATTCGTCCCATTTACTAATCTGATGCAGTTGTTTTTTTGAATTACTAATACCCGACATATACCAATTTTTATGGAAATATGAGTCAGGTTTCCCGCCTTCGCATATGTGGTTCCTACTAACTAGGTTTTGCCAAGTCCTTTTCACTTCTTCTGGTGGCCGTCTTCTTAGCGAAGGTTGGGCGATGACTTCTGCAAGTCTTTTCCCCTATTTGCTTTCCTTTTAAATCTTTGAAAGTCGAATCCTGCCATTCTTTGATGTTGCGCAGCCAGGTCCATTTGTTAGGGATTTTTATAACCTGTCGGTCTAAATATGTGTCCAAATAAGACGTTTTACGCTTCTTGACAATTTCTGTGAGTTTTCACGTCTATATTCAAAACGCACGCCTTAAAACTTCTTCCATTTCTAAGCGATCGTCCATGGAATTTTCAGCATACGACGAAATAACCCCAACCCGAAAAGATCCTCAAAGCCTCTCTAAACGTCGTAACAAGCTGTCATGTTAAGTTCCAAGCTTCCACGCCGTGTAATAGTATACACAACACTTTACAGTATACATAACACTTTATCATGCGGTATCCTAGGGACAAATCAAGATTACTGGTAGTGAGTAACTGTCGCATCTTTAAGAAGGCGTTTCTTGCATACTCTAGAATTGTTTTGTACCAATTGTTTTAAAAAATTATATTTTTCCGATATTGTAGGATTGTCTCTGCATGCCTGATAAACTGTGTATAAATTTCTGCAAGATATATCTACAATTCAAATATTACCTTCGACCATCTTTGGGTACGACGTCTGCAAGTATTTTTGGAACATTTCTCATCTAGTGAGTCGACTCTTCCATTCGTTTTCTAATCAGTGTCTTTACAACGGTTCATTCAGGATATAATAATTGTAGCTTTTCCTTTTTTCCTGCATGCGACAACAATGTAATATGTAATAGATGCAATATTAGTTATGAAGCAAATTATCAAGAAATCACTATATACAGCCAGTTACAGGACCTTAGTTTCCTTGTGGATTTTAAAAATACTCTGTTATGCAGACGACGCAATATTGATAGCTCAAGATGAAGATAGTCTGCAAAGAGTGGTCCACAGATTTAACATAAGAGCAAAAGAATTTAATATGACAATCTCATTGCAGAAAACTAAAATAATAGTAATCAGCAAAGAAGCAACCATATGTGAAATAGACCTGGACAAAGTAGTGAGAGATCAATTACAAAAAGCAAATGGATTGGCAGTGTGCTTAATAATACTATATTTATGACGATACAGCCACAACACAAATGCTACTGGAAACGGCAGAAATGAGAGTACTGAGAAGAATCAGTCTTTATTCACTTATCTCTTTAATTTTTAGTATATTCAGTGGCGCATCCAGAGGATGGGGTTTGGGGGTTAAAACTCCCCCCAAAGCCCTAGTCCAACACTGTTACTCACACATTTTAAGGACTTGAAATAGAGGTAGCATAATAAAAATAATTCGCTACCCAACCAAAACCCTCCACAGAGGAAAATTCTGGGTGCGCTACTGAGTATATTAATACCGAAATAAATCAAGTGATAATTTTGCAACCATTAAATGATATAATAATTTATAAAGGAACACAGTTTTCAAAGATCAATTTGTTTTAATTGGTTTAACAATTTTCAAAAAAGACGACTCTGGATAATATCTTTTTAAAATCGTAATATACCCTGATGCTTCAAAATACACCCATGCAACACACAGTTAACAGATCAGCAGGTAATATTCTAATAAATTACCTCTATTATCTATAAGTGGTGGACTAGCTGTGATATTTGTATATTTTTTATTTACATAGAAGAAAAAAACACACTTGCCACATGGCTCCTTTTAAAATATTTTCAGAAAAGGGTCTTGAGGGACCGACAGATAAAAATGTCAATAAATTATCCAGTTATACAAGTACCATATCTTTATATCACCCTTGGTGTGAGATTTCTGGGGATCGTGTTGTCAGATAAAATGCTCAAAATTTTACAGATGGGTTTCGAAATATCAATAATTTTATGATTTTTGTTTAGGTTTAGGGACTGTGTCGACATGGTTGATGAGTGACTGAAAGAAAGTTTGGCAACAAATATTTACATTTGACACGGATTAGCTGGATTGTGAAAAATCACCAAACAAGATTTTACACTTTTGTATATGTATAATACTGAGTGGAGCAAAAGATAAATGAAATCGCATTCTTACCAATTTTTTAGTTATACGAGAAGATAAGCGTTAAAGCAGTGGCGTAGCTACGTGGACGAAGCGGTCCCTCGCTCACGGTCACACACTAAAAGGGAATTTGCGAGGCTTTGTGGTGAGGTTTTGATTTCACATAATTTTTTTCTAACGAATATTCACTTTAAATAACCACCAAGAAGACTACACCTGGAAGTCAAATGCAGAATCAGATAATAAAATTATTATGAACCAAATTGACTTCATTCCAATAAAAAATCGATTTAGAAACTGCATCAAATCAGCTAAAATTTATCTAGGTGCTGACGTTGGGTTTGATCACAATCCCATACAATCCGGCATTAAATATGGCATATTAGGTGTAACGCATTTAACCCTTTCCAGTCAGATGATCCCATTTGGGATCATAGCAATGTTTTCTGCTTTACCGGCAAAGGAAACTACTTATGTCAATTTGGCGGACGGTATTGCGTTCACCTCACCTTCCTTCTAGATGACGCTGCTTTAATTTATTTGACAATTCTATCAGTAAGCGTATAATTTTCATTATAGTTTGCTCATATTTACAAGATTGTTTATGTAAACATTATTGGGCCATTGTTGAGGTCTCCAAATGACATCATTGGGAAGTCGTGTGAATTTTGTTTCTGTCAATAAAATACAAAAGTATAATATACTTTTTTTATTTCAGATGGATCGTGTGTTTAAAACTACCAAAACCTTATTGATACATGTATTGTCATCTCCTGGTTGCTGTACCGAAGACACTGAAAACAAAAACAAGTGAAACACATACCCTTCTCCAATTCAAATCTCAAGTTGGACATGCGTTACTGAAAGCAGGAAAGTCCGACACGAGAAAACGAGGACGTCCTTCTCAAGAGAATACA
>CAKJVB030000326.1:0-13291 GCA_918026665.1 Diabrotica balteata | reverse complement strand
TGTTACTATTATTGTATCTTTTCCAGTTATAATTTATGGGTTTATCATAACTATGTACATATTTTTAGTTTTTTTTTAAATTGTTCTTCGTTATTGTTAGTAGTTACTGTTTTTTGTTGTGCAGTGACTCAGTAAATCATTTCAATTAAAATGTTTGAAATTTATAACATTTGTTTAAATTAATTACCTTATAATTTGATACTTCATTATGGTTGTTCTATTTTTGGAAAGATTTGATCGGTTACTAAAAATTTAATAAAAGTGCGACAACATTGTCGCATATGTCGTTTACATTGGCTATTTATTTAGTTTGAAAATCACTTATTGCATTTTAAAAAAAAAATATATATATATATATATATATATATATATATATATATATATATATATATATACAGGGTGTAATATTTAATACGAATCCCTAAATTAATTTTTCCAAAGCCAGTCCTGGAATTTTTTAGTTTAGCTAACACCAGTCGAATGCTTGATAGTAGTGTACTGTATCATGCAAAAATTAAAAAAATTAAATGAGCCGTATAAACACCACAGTAAAATGAAATAAATGGTCAATTACACAAATCACCCTGTTAATTAATAAAGAAGAGGAGTTGACATTTTTTTGTGGCCACATGATATGCTTCCTGAGGGACTCTACATATGGTAGAAGTATGTAAAGTTCCTCATGACTCACCCTGTATATACATATACTAGTATCTGAAGTGGATACACAGAAACGCTTTTAAACTCTAAAATTCCATTGCAACTGCTGTCCCTATAATTATTAATCTCTCAAGGAATACGAGTTGTTATATCTTGATTACTTGTACTGTTCTGTTTCTCTTTCTTTCTCCAACCATCTATCACTTTATCCAATGCACAAGTAATACATTAAGAATCTACCAATTTCAAGCTCTGTTCAGCATTACTATTGTATTTAACAATTTACACAACTAGCTTGCTCAGATTCAATTGATCCACAGTTGGAGTTGATTTCACTCTTCATACCTCTGCATAATCTACATATACTAATTCCACAGTTTTATATTTCAACACCTGTTGGTCAGTTGGTCTTTAGTAATGCTATTACATATTAGTTTTATAGTTCCCCCATTGGCGTGAGGTTTAACTGAACTACTTGAACTATACCCATTTACACACTCCTTTCAATTCTGACTTAATTTTAATATTTCAATTTTATAGTCAATTTTCTTCTCGTTTTGCAATATTGACAGTGCCTGGTAGACCATTTTATTGTAGTCAACTACCCACTGTCCAATAGATCGTTTGGTCTATTTCTTTCATTCACACTTTATGTACACTTCATTTAGCCTCAAACCTACAACCTTATTATTACAGACGGGTGTGAGTGTAAGATCTGGATTATGCAATCTAGTTTAAATCAAAATATTCTATATGTCATACTTCATCAGATGATTTTTTTAATAGTAGTTCTAGTTGGACCTTTGCCCAATGACAACTTATACAGAATTTTAATATTTGCTGATCACAGATCCATAACTTTGACTGCCTATCAAAGTTGTCATATGTCACATGTCATCGTATCATTTCCGCTTAGATCATTATCCCTCCAGATACTGACAGAGAATGCAGCGTAGAATCTTTAAGTAATTTTAAACTGTTTGTCCTCGTTTTAGTGTAGTTTATTGTACAATTTTATGTTATTTTTAATGTTTCCACATTCTACGCTTGCCGGATAGTTTACATTTTGACGAAGTAAGTCTAAAACGTTAATCTCAAAAACTTTTTTCATCCATTAACTTCGTGTTTTTTATCGAAGTTAACTAATTTACTTCATCTAAAAAAACGTTTTCTTGGCTTATTTCAGATGCCCCTGAAGATGCTATTTTAAGCGAAAGTACTTGGGCTTGATTTAATTAATTTGTGCTCAATATTATTATACTCAATATTATAAAATAGCCTTATTTTCAAAGTTCATTTATTCGAGCATTCAACCTTATTTCATTTAAATTCACTTTTGTTGATTGACATAACAGCATGTTAGTGCGAACTGACAAACACCTGCAGCTGTCAAAAGGTTTCTGCTTAGGCATGTGCATGTGAATCCCCTATATTAATTTTTTGTGGCTGTGAAAAATCAAAGAAAATTGCGACACTTGAATTAAAATTCATGTATTTTTATAGACAGCCTAGACCAGGACAAATCAGAGGTGTTGATGCTAAAGAAACAAAGAAAATAAATAAAAGATATGAACGAAAATTGAATGAAAAAATTTGAACAAATTTGCAGTCGACATCACAGCCCTTATGCTCATACAGTGTTAATATGGAGTCTAGTTTGTCTGAAGAAGTTGTCAATGAAATGGATGAGAACTCTGAAGAATTTGAGCCACAGGCTGTAACTAAGCTTACGAAGAAACCTTGGCAAATGCGCATAAAAATGAAGAACACTGGTTTGGCCTGTGATCGCTTTGGCGTTTTGTATAGAGTAGCAGCTGCTGTAGCTTCAAGCGTGCTGATGGGTATCATAACTGATGATGACCACTCCATGTTGTGGATAAATGTAAAATAAGAAGAGGAAGAAAACGTAAACGTGGAGTACTTCAAAACCAGAGCACAGAAGAACGCAAACCCCACCACAGTCCTTACTCCGATGGAAGGAAGGATAACACACTTGTAATTGAGAAAGTTAATAAAAAACATTTTAGAAGGACAATAAAAGAAGAATAATATTCGATAATTCAATAACCTGGATCTATTGATGTTGGCTACACCTTCTTTTAAGGAACCAATATGTAAATTATACCAATTCTTGAGTATTTTGCGATACGGCAAATTAAAAGATATTGTCTGTTTTCATGTTTTTTCCTATTTTTAAGCTATTAATTAACAGTTTACATTATAGCACGTTCAAATATTATTCTTCTTCTTACGGTGCCTTATCCTTAAGGACGTTGGCCCTTACATTTGCCTATTTAATCTTATTTGTAGCAGCCCTGAATAGTTCTATGGAGGTCATGTTCGTCCATTGCCGTAGGTTTTTAAGCCAAGAGTTGCGTCTTCTTCCTGGTCCACTTTTGCTGTTGATTTTGCCTTTGATTATAAGTTGGAGCAGTTCATGCTTTTGATTTCCTACGACGTGACCAAAATATTGTGTTTTTCGTTGTTTTATTATAAGCATAAGCTCTCTTTCCTTATTCATTCTTCGCAAGACTTCCGCATTTGTCGTATGGCTCATGTAGGATATTCTGAGCATTTCATGGTAACACCAGAGTTAGAATACTTAGATTCTTTTTCGTGTTGCTTCTGTCATTGTCTAGGCTTCAACACCATAGAGAAAGGTGGAGAAAATATAGCACTTAAGTATTCTATTTCTCAATGAGATGCCCAGCTGGCGGTTGCATAGAACTTTTGCATTTTGTAAAACATTGTACGTGCCTTTTCCAGGCGTATTCTTATCTCTAGTGGGTGGTCCCAAGTTTCATCAAGATTATTTTCAAGGTACGTTGTTCTTGTTAATCTTTCCAGATCTGTTCCGTCGACATTGACCTTCACCCTCCTGTTTTGGTGCTTGCTGATGACCATCGTTTTTGTCTTCTTTGTATTCAATTTCATTTCAAATTATCTACAGGCTGTCGTTACTTGGTCCATTAAGCGTTGCAGCGCTTCAGCATTATCTGCCAGTATGATAGTGTCATCAGAATATCGCAGTTTATTTATACATTGCCCGTTTATAATTATACCATCCGAGATGCCTTCCAAAGCTTTTTGAAATATCTTCTCAGAGTAAACATTGAACAGCAAAGGTGATAGGACACATTACTTCTTCTCGATACGTCTTACTTTCTTCTCGATATTAATTTTTCCAGATGTTTCGCTTTTTATTCTGCTTTTAGCCTTTTGTTCTTGGTAGAGGTTTGAAATGATCCTTAAGTCTTTATCGTCGATATTACATGACCTTTAAATATCTATTAGTTTATCATGTTTTACCAGGTCAAACGCCTTCTAAAAGTCTATAAAACACAAGTATACATCTGCATCGATATCTCTATATCTTTCAACTAGCACACGTATTAAGAAAAGTGCTTTTCTTGTTCCGAACCCATTCTTAAAACCAGACTGAGTTTGACCAGTGTGTTCGTCTAGTTTATTGTATACTCTATTGTGTATTACTCGTAGGAAAAGCTTCAACATATGATTCATCAGGCTGATAATCCTATGATCTTAACATTTCTTGGAGTGTCTCTTCTTTAAGAGTGGTATAAACACCGATATCAGCCAATCATTTGGTATTATGCCTGTTTTGTATATTTTGTTAAATATATCTTCCATTACTTCGATGTGTTCGTCTAGTAATATCTTTATTATTTCAATTGGGTATTATCTTCCCTAAGAGCTTTTCCGTTCTTTATCTGATTTGCCGCTTTGATAATTTCTTGCTTTGTGATATAAGGTCCAGTCGATGCCTCCTGCATGTAAATGTTCGTCCTCTCTCGGTCTTGAAATATCTCTTCCACGCATTTTCTCCACCTACCTATTTAATCTTCAATGTTCAGTAGCGGGTTCATATGTTTATCTTCGATGAAAGACGTAGGAGTTTGTTTAAATATTCCAGCGGCTTCTTTTATTTTTTTATGTAGATTGAAAGTATCATGTCTTTGTTCGAACTCTTCAATTTCTTGGCATCTTTCACTTAGCCAGGTTTCTTTGTTGGATCTTTATTCTGATCTTCTAGTGTATTTGCTTGTATGTTGTTTCATTTTTACCTCTGTATTTTCTTCTTTCGTCCATCATGTTTAAAACTTCTTCTGTCATCCATAGTTTGTTCGTTTTTTGTGTATTTTGTTTGAGGTAGTCTTCTGTTACTCTTGTAAGTGTTTTTTCAATTTAGTGCCAGTCTTCCTCGGGAGTTTGTGTCGATTGTACTGTTCTGTATCTCAAGTGTCTATGTATTTCTTCCCGTATTTTATTACTAGTAGATTCTTCTTTAAGCTTATCTAGGTTAATAGCCATTATTTGCTTATTTCTTTTTGTTCTTTTAAATTTTATCCTAATTGTTGCAAGAAGAAGATTGTGGTCGGTGGGGATGTCAGCTCCGAGGTATGTCTTGCATGCTTTTACTGATCGATTTGATTCTTTTGATGCGTCCTTCTATTCCACCTGCTGGAGATTTTCACGTGTAGAGACATCTGGGTGGTAACTTGAAAAAGCTGTTCATTATACTGTACTAATTTTCTTTAAAGAACTGAAGCAGTAGTCTATCTCATGTTATTGGCTAACGATTTTAGAAATAATTAAAATGTCTTGATTTTTGAAAAAAATAACTAAATTTTAAGCATCATGCTAACTGAGTGTTCAATATATAACTTTATTTTACTTTCATTTTACATATATACTCCAAAGGCAAGTTTTTCCGCGGTTTAGCGATTAAAAAAAGAAGCAATATTGTTTTTCGATCCACCCTAACAAACACTCAATGTGACTTGGATAGTAAAACAATCATATATAAAATCAAAGTATAACACAACATATAATATTTTAAAATTCTTACACTCACTCACACAAACACGTTGTTTCAAGAATGGAAGTAATAAGCAATCACAAAAGGTAAACAGTGTCAACTTTAATTGTTTGATTTAATGTTAAAAATAGCGGGATAATTAAAATATTGTGAGAAAGTCAAATATATATTGATAAATTCGATTTACAAATAGACAAACTACAATAATAGGTTAGGCAAATATATAAATGTTATTATAAAAAGAGAAATCCCGCTATTTTTAGAATACTTATAATGTTAATTAGATGATAGATATAATTATGGTCTTATATACTAAGATAATTTAATGAAATTTTGTAAATTACGTCAATTTTAACCCCTATTTTTTTGTTATGCAACTACAGCAATTTAACACACATACCGCAAATGTTCGATCACATTTTGCGTAAACGTTACGTGTTATTCTAATGATGCCACACACAGCTCAAAAGGAACATCATTAGTTTGGCTTTGCTCTGATGTTACCTCTGACTCGTTTAAATGAAGTTCTCGTTTGACAATCTCAAACAATTTTTTGGAGAGATTTAAACTATTTTTAAGATCTATCTTAACTTATTTAGTATTAACAAAATGTATATAGCTTAACTTTTTACTAACTTTTTTACGTACTGAGAACACGTATGTTTGGATTTGTGGTATCTAAATCCATAAAATAATGTTCAAACTGTATATTTTATAGAGAAATAAAGTTATACAGGGTGGTCCTTAAGTAATAGTACAAAAAGAAACCGTAGATTCTACACTTTAAAATATTACGATTTAAGTCAAGTTGCTTAAATAAAATTTTGATATTAAGAAAGATACAGGATGTTAAAGTGAAAATTTAAAATTTTATTTTTCGCTATAACTTTCATGTTTGTCAACATTTATGTATAAAAATTTATAACTGGGTACTAATAAATATTAGAAACTGTAATTTGATGTACAATTTGATGTAGCTGATAGAGGGCGCCACACATATGTGACATACATTTGCACTTTACTTTTTTGCTCTTTAAGTTATCGATATTTTATATAAAAAATATTAAAGATACATTATTTTAACAAAAAAAAGGTATTATTGTAAATATCTTTAAAACTAAACAGTTTTCGAGATAATCGCATTTTAGAAATCATCTGCATAATTCTTATTTATTGCAATTACTCCAGGCAACGAAACAAAATTAAAAAAAAAACATCAATACTTCTGAATTTTGGTATAAAATACCTTTAATAAAGTTAACAGTTAACGAATTATTAAATAAAATAAATATATCAGCAGGATAAAATAATAGGGTTTGATAAATAACAGAATAATTGGATTTTACATCGAACATTTTTCCTTTTGTATTAAATTAAAGTCATAATCAAAACATTTTAATTACAAACCAAATTAAGAAATAGGTAACCTAAATAACATTAAACTTTTTTCAAAGTAAGTGTTCAATATGTAGACCATTTTTTTTAATTCTCTCTATAATAGTGTTTCTCTATAATGGTGTACCATCATGTGGAAACCACATATTTCGCCTTAAGTTTGATGACAATTCTTCCAAAAAATCAATAAAATCATTTTATAAAAAATGTAAATAAATCTCGACATTTAAATTGCAAGGTAATTCGGATATCCGTAAAAATAATTACCAATGGTTCCAAACCATAGGACATGTATTTTAAATATGAATTTTGAATGATATTTTACGGATTAGCGAATTACCTGGCAATTTGAATGGTGAGATTTATTTACATTTTTTATAAAATGATTTTATTGATTTATTGGAAGAATTGTCATTAAACGTAAGGCTAAATATGTGGTTTATACAAGATGGTACATCAATACGGTACAGAGAAAGGGGAGTGAGAACAGTATTTAAAATCAACTTTTCTGAACGTTGCATTGTTGTTGGTAGTCATATTCCTTGGTCATGTGGTGAGATATTAATATATTTATTTAAATTATGAAAAATCCTAAAAGAATACCTATTATTATACTTATAGTACTTATAATAAGTACTTCAATGTATTGACAAATGAATTAACGAAAATGGTAGATATATCGAACACTTACTTTGACAAAAAGTTTAATGTTATTTAGTTTAACTATTTCTTAATTTCGTTTGTAAGTAAAATGTTTTGATTATGACTTTAATTTATTACAACACGTAAAATGTTTGATGTAAAATCCAATTATTCTGTTATTTTAATAAATCCTATTATTAATTATCCTGCTCATATATTTATTTTATTTAATATTTCGTTAACTATTAACTTTATTAAAGGTATTTTATAACAAAATTCGGAAGTATTGATGCTTTTATCTATTTTTCTTTCATTGCCTGGAGTAATTGCGTTAAATCAGAATTATGCAGTTGATTTGTAAAATGTGATTATCTCGAAAACTGTTAAGTTTTAAAGTTATTAACAGGTATACATTTTTTGTTAAAATAATGTAAGTATCTTTAATATTTTTTACCAAAAATACCGATAACTTGAAGTATAAAAAAGTTAAGAGCAAATGGATGTCATATATGTGGCATATGTGGTGCCCTCTATTAGCCATATCAAAGTATGCATCAAATTATAATTCCTGATATTTAATAGTAACCTGTTGTAAATTGTTATACATAAATGTTTACAAACATGAAAATTATGGTGAAAAATAAAATTTTAATTATTTAATATTTTTAATAATTTATTTTTTAATATCAACATTTTATTAAAGCAAGTTGACTTTAATCGTAACATTTTAAAGTGTAGAATCTGCGGATTATTTTTGTACAATTACTGAAGGACCACCCTGTATATGAAGTAATAAATCATTTTTATTCGGCAAATCTACTAAGTTTTGATTTTTTAAATTTATTTCAAAATATTAACTTGTTTATTTTAAACAAAAATTAATTTTATAGTTGGGGTTATTTTCAACTAGCATTGTTGTTCAGAACAAAAAAAAATAATATGAAACACACACATACGCGTATAATTCAGCTCCAAAAGACAGGTGTGTTTCAATGAATTAGTGGAAATCACATATCCGAAGATCAAACAGGTCACTCTCCCTAATAGAGTGATACCTATTTGACCCCCAAACTATGCCACCACCCTTAATTCATCGTAGGACATAAATAATGGGAATGATTTGTTCTGAACGTTACCTTGGATACCTTGGATTATGAGATATCCTCTGTTTTACTTTGTGGTTGCTACCTCATATTAGGGGTAACCAGAAGAGATTTTCTTCCTACAAATGACTGAAGTTACTTGATTGCATGACCTGGGACTTATGTCCCCAAAAGTGTGTGTTCCAGACTGCGAGATACCAATCTAAGTTGGTGTCTCTTGATTCGAAATGTATATGCTTGATCACTTAGCCGCCGAATTGGTAAAATAAATTTTATTCTTCTCGACGGCTGAGCACCCAAAATTTCTGGCCATCGTGCCCACCCTAATCGAATGTGATATCAATGACAGATTTTGCGACTGGCGTGAAGGGTATTATGTCTAAAGGACAATTTGCCAGAAGTGCACCTTTTATGTACACTTCATCTAGTTTACATAACGACGTGACATCACATTGTAACGAAAATATTTTGCCTACCACATGGGGTATTAATACAAGCGGTAGAAAATTGGAGACTGAAACTAAGGAGGTGGAGATAAGGCAAGCAAAATAATCGCTACTAGTGCGAACGGCTCTCAGGGTTTGTTAGAAGAGCTGAGGTCATGGATAAGTAAAAGATAAGGAGTCTGGATTGGGGCTACTACAAAAATATGAAACAAGTGGTCATGAATCTCTTGGGATAAAAAAAGCAAAAATAAACAGGAAACACCTCTAGTAATTTAATATAGGGCGCTTTTGAGATGCCTAATTATACATATTACAACCACTAGTTGTAACTAGGGAAATAATTATTGAACATAAAAAACATATCTTTTTCAAATAAAACTCAAAGAAGGGGTTAGTTAAAAAAATTAACAAAATGTTAAGAAAACAAAATTTTATATTTATTGTGTCTCTTACTACAAACAGTTACAAAACATAGAGAATACAAGAATAATCAATAAAGAGAATACAGAAATATCACCACAATAGTCGCAAAATACAAAAATCCAAAAATACTTACATTTTCTTCTGTTTACAAAGAAGATTGCTATAAAATCTTTCAAAAGGGCATATAGGTTAACGTTATTTACAAATAAAAATAAGTTAACAATAAACTAAAAAAAAAACTGAACACACAAATTGACAGCTAAAGTCAAACTCTAAAATTTTATTATTAATTAATTATTATAAATCTTTTAAATTTCAATGAAAGCAATTATTGTTATTTACAATAAAAGCTATTTTACTATGAATCATAATGTTACCTTTTAATTCACAAACTTTGCCACTTAACTTTGAAAAACTTGCTACTGTCTCTGGGATTGGAGCTGCAAGGACAAAACTCTAAACTGAAACAAAAGAAAACCATTTCCATACCCAGGAACGCAGATCTAACGTAGATGGGGTTGGATCAAGCAGCAAACAACATCAAAGCTGGTGGGACATCCTATATACTGCTTCAAAATTCTACCCTGTTCGTGTATACTACACAATTTATTTTCCACTGCTACACATTTCCACAAAAAGGGGCCAAAAACAAAAAAATACAAATTTGACGGTGAATTTGGATTCATACTGAGCCTACAGCAACCCAAGTAAGAATTGATCCACACCTGAGCTTACCGTGACCCAAGTAAGAATGACGAAATTCTCTTAAGAATTCGTTCACCTAAGTTGAAAATAAACAAACGCTAAAACAACAAAACACAACGAAAATTTAAAACGTAAAAGATTCCGTTTCTACGTACCGTACAAAAATTATAAGGCGACTTTGAATAAAACATTAAAAGAAAATGCCGAGAAAGTACTTACACATCTTTAAAATAATAAACAACTCTAAAATGGTTTATATTACTTGGCAACGCTAAAATGATTGAAAACACTTTTGGGTAGTTTAACTTGAAAGATACGAACTAACCAAAATGGAAAAAATTCTTCGTTTTTTTTAAACATATATGAGGGGATTTCAATATATTACATATACGAGGGGATTTCCTATATAAACCAAAGAATCATTGAAATTGCAAATGCTACAACATGATACCAACACGAAATATTTAGGCGATAGGTGTGTTCTTTTTTAGTCAGAAGACATTCTGACGAACGAACAGTAAGACTGGTGTGGAAGAAAGTCCCAACTGGAAGGAGACCACGCGGATGCCCTTGTCTCCGGCGGCGAGATAATATAGCAGGAGACCTAAGCACTATGTGCGTGAAGAATTGGATGGAGGTTGCTCTATGACATAATATGAAGAAATAAAGATTTTATCATACACATGAAAATAAAGTGTACAATACAACAATATAACCTACCATGATGTACACAATAATGGAAACAATAAAATAATAAAAAAAAAATAAGAGGAATAATCTGTTAACGTATTTTGTCTACTTTTACCGAAAATAACGTAATATTTAGAAGCAAAATTATCAGCTGAATAAGGAAAGGGTAAGAAAATTTGCAGGAAAGAATTCAGGATACACACTTCAGAGTGTGCTAGCTCTCGCATATCAGTTTGGATGTGAAATTTTATTTCGAGTAGGGACATACTGTTTCCGGAACGTTACATTTATTTTCATCGGGAGTATGTCGTCTGATTTATTAATTTTAATTATTATGATTTTTAATTTAATTTTTTAATTAAATAATATACCACTTACAGCAGACGTTTTTACTTACGTTTTAGAGTTTTTTAAATAACTCCAGGGAACTATCCCATTTTAAAATTAAAAAAATCTTTGAAAGTAGATCCCTAAAAAATGATCGATCATATTTAATAAGAATACGAAAAATATGGAAAAATTTTTAATTAACAAACATATTATATCAAATATAAAAACATGCAAAGACTATTAAAAGTGCAAAGAATAAGTTAAATATATAAATACATTTTAAAAGGGGTAAAGACAAGTAACAGTCTAAGGCCGACTCTGAAAACTATGATTGCATACTTACAAGCCAGCAACATCTACTTTCGCTGTAAGGATAGCAGCACTTGATAACAACGCATGATGCAGTTTCAGACTGTCGGGTCCTAAGTTGTGTTTATTTACCGAGAAGCCGAGATGGAATTTGTCGTCAGTTTATTAGTTTATCTCATAGTTCTATTTGTTGAAAGCTAGGTGTATTGTTCTCTGGGGTTTCATGCAGTGCTTCTGTCTATATTTAACAATGTAGTGTGCTAAAATGTATTATTTTAGTTGTCTCTGTTGGTTTAATATTGTGTATAATAGAAACCCACAAACAAGAATTTCTACTAAATTTTGAGAAACTCAGGTGAAAATATTTAATAAACAAAAAATAATTCCTTGTTGTTTAAAGCGTTTTATATATGGATAAATATATGCGTATACAAAATAACTATGTCAACTGGTTCATCTTACGGGAAAAAATGATACAATTACAAATCCCTTAAGAAGTTGCCAACACGATATGCAAATTATATATAAACAGACAAGTAGGGCTCAGAGGACAATATAGGTGCCCAGTAAAATACCAAACTGCAAATTTAGGTTTGCCACAGGGATCAGTCCTTGCACCATTACTTTTTAATATATATATATAATATATATATATATTATATATTATATATATATATATATATATATATATATATACTACTAATTTACACACCTCTATAACTAAAGCAACTATTATACAATATGCCGATGATTTTATTGTTTATACACGTAGCAAACATCTCGACGAATGCATTAATCGTTTGAATTTAAGCACGAAACTCGTTTTAAGCTCTATAAGTGATTTAGGGCTTCAAATCTCCGCAGAAAAATCCAAAGTTATAATCTTCACCAGGCATAACATGAAACCGATGCAGAAAATTACAATAGATGGTATAGAATTTCCGGTGGATACCAATGTCAAATACTTGGGAATCACATTAGACAGAAAATTAACCTGGAAACTTCATATTGAACAACTAGAGACAAAATGCAATAAAGGGCTAAACTTTTTAAAATCCATTATGCGAACTTGGTGGGGTGCAGAACCTCAAACAGCTCTACTCTTCTATAAAGCTTACATAAGATCAATAATTGATTATGGTTGTACACTCTATGGAACAGCCAATAAAACAAATCTACGTAAGCTGGATATTATACAAAACAAATCACTCAGAATATGTCTGGGAGCAATGAAATCTACACCAGTTGAACCGTTAAGAGCTGAAGCAATCGAACCTCCATTAGAACTGAGAAGATCATTTTTAGCTGAAAAAATGATTATTAAGTCGCTAAAGAAAAACTCACCATTCATTAGCAGCATGTATAAACTAAACGAATACGACCTAACTAAGCCTTTTTGGATTCATAAACACTCTCCTCCTATTTGTGATGGATTAAGAAACGTGGCCTTAAAACCACAAACAAAGTTAGAGACCGACTACTTTGATCACTTTGTTTCCTGTGATGTGAATATACCACTTTATTCGGAGTTAGCATCATTTAATAGTATAGTCATAAATCAAATTTTAGAGGAACATCCAAATTACGTCACTATATACACTGATGGATCAAAAAATACCGATGGTACAGGTTGCGCCTTCGTAATACCTAAACGTATACAGAAAAAATACAAGTTACACAAAAACACATCTATTTTCACAGCTGAGGCAATAGCAATTCTAAAAGCACTAGAATATGTTTATCAGAAA
>CAKJVB030000324.1:0-13452 GCA_918026665.1 Diabrotica balteata | reverse complement strand
TAACACATCGCAGAAAAACTATTTCTGGAGGAGCTTGGAAAACAATTAACCTCGCCCAATATTAAACTAAGAGCGGAAGCAATATAAGAAGAACCCAAAGGATATCCTAAATCCGTAATCGCTGCAATAGAGACCACCGGTGTTAGTGTAAAAAAGCAAATCGAAATGCCAAAATCTGCAACAAACGAGGTGGTTGTTATTCTTGTAGGGGTAGTAACAATAAATATTCAAAAAAGTGTGACATGTGTAAAAGATTTGTTTGTAATACGCATTCAAACGCGAAGGAAGTCCATATTGTCAAAATTAAATGCAACTACTGCCAAAAAGATTACGATGGTGAACCATCTAAAAAATTTAAATACAAAAATTTGGGATCATAATTTTTATGTTTCTTTGTTTTTTTTTTTTTTTGTTGAATTAAAGATACTGTTTAATAATACTGACTATTAAAAACATCCTTATAATAGAATGAGAATAAGTCACGCTTGCCCATCTTCGTAATCTAAGTAAGTCAAATAATCTCCGTAATCCGAAGGTTAATAAGGATCATATGGAAGTATCTTAATATCGCCCAATTAGCTTGTTGCCTATTTATATCCAAAGTATTTGAACGGCTTTCTCTGAGAAGACTAAAGCTTATTTTATATGACACAGTGACATTATATGAAATTATTAGTTTGGGTTAGGCAATAACATGGTACTATTGAGCAAATTCATAAAGTGGTAAAGAATATCAGAAATTCACTTGAACACAAAAATCACTATACTGCTGTGTTATAGATGTCTCTTAAGCAATCGACAACATTTTTCATGTAGGTCTTATCTCCAAAATTAAATCAATATTTCCTCATTCCATAAGTTCACTTTTAACATCCTACCTGACAGATCGATTGTTTCAAGTCAAAAGAGATAGGGAAATCACTAACCTGTTTCCAATTTGTTCCAGAGTTCTACAAGGAAGGCTACTAGGACCCACTCTCTACTTTATATAGACATCAGATCTCTTAACGACGACTAATACAACAATCGCTACATATTGCCACGACACAGTTATCATGGCTTTAAATTCTACAGCTAAAGCAACTGAAGCATCCCAGATATTACAAAATCACCTACTTAAATTAGAGCGCTAGCTTAAACTATGTCGAGTCCAACAGTTTAAAATCAACACAAATAATGTCCACTTAAAAAAAAGGTATCGAGCCACCAGTTCCTATAAATAAACACTCCACTATCAGTTAATAGCATCGTTAAATACTTGGGAATTTATTTGGATAGCAAACCTAATTGGGGCGTCCACATCTAGAAGAAACGCCTTTAACTTAGCTTAATCTACAGAAAAATGTATTGGTACATAAGTCGAAAATAAAATTGTAGCCTGGAAAATAAACTTCTGATATATAGGGCTTAAGTAATTTTACAAAAAGAAACCATAGATTCTACACTTTAAAATATTGCTTAAATTAAATATTAATATTAAGGCAGATACAGGGTGATAAAGTGAAAATTTTAATTTTCGCTATAACTTTCATGTTTGTGAACATCATCATCATCATCATCTTTGGCTCTACAACTCTGGATGGGTCTTGGCCTATTCAAGAATTAGTCTTCATTTCCCACTATCTTTCGCCTTGGCTTTAGAATTTCTGACCCCTAGATTCCTCAAGTCATCTTCGACTTGAGTTTTGAATCTAAGTCTTGGCCTGACTCTCCTCCTGGTTCCTATTGACTCTTGATAGAATATCTGTCTTTGGGGACAAATGTTTGTAAACATTTATGTATAAAAATTCATAAGTGGATACAATTGAACATCAGAAATTATACTTTGATGCATATTTTAATGTAACTGATAAAGGGCGCCACATATGCCACATAAGTGGCATACATTTACACTTAACTTTTTTGCTCTTTAAGTTACCGGTGTTTATGATAAAAAATATTAAAGATAAGTTATTTCACCAAAAAAGGTATACTTGTTAATAACCACAAAACATAATAGTTTTCGAGATAATCACATTTTACAAATCAACTACATAATTCAGATATAACGCAATTACTCAAGGCAACCAAAGGACAAAAACATCAATATTTCTGAATTTTGGTATAAAATGCCTTCAATAAAATTATTAGTTAACGAAATATTAAATAAAATAAATATATCAGTAGGATAGTTAATAAGTAGGACTTGACAAAATAACAGAATAATTGCATTTTACATCAAACATTTACGTTTTGTATTAAATTAAAGTCATAATCAAAATATTTTATTTACAAACCAAATTAAGAAATAGTGAAACTAAATAACATTAAACTTTTTTTTAAAGTACGTTCTTTAATTCATTTGTCAATACATTCCATAAAAGAACGTCTCATATTATATAGCATCATTGGTTCTAAAGAAATTGTTGCAGTATTTATTATAAGCATTATAAGTATAATAATAAGTATCCTTTTGGAGTTTATATGCATTAAGGAATTATATTAATATATCACTGCATGACCATTGACCAAGGAATGTGACTACCACGAACAATACAACGTTCAGGAATATTGTATTTAAGAATGTTCTCACTGCCCTCTTTCTATAATGCGGTGGTGTACCATCTTGTATAAACCACATATTTTGCCTTATGTTTGATGACAATTCTTCCAATAAATAAATAAAATCATTTTATAAAAAATGTAAATAAATATCACCATTCAAATTAAAAGGTAATTCGCATGTCCATAAAAAATAATTACCAGTAGTTCAAAACTATAGGTTTATTTAAAATACATGTTTAAAATGCATATCATATGGTTTGGTACCATTTGTTATTATTTTTTACTGGCATGCGAATAACCTTGTAATTTGAATGGCAAGATTTATTTACATTTTTTATAAAATGGTTTTATTGATTTATTGGAAGAATTGTCATTAAACTTAAGGCAAAGTATGTCATTCATGCAAGATGGTACACCACCACATTATAAAGAGAGGGCAGTGGGAATATATTTAAATAAAACTTTCCTGAACGTTGGATTGTTCGTGGTAGTCATATTCCTTGGTCATGTAGTGAGATATTAAATATAATTATTTTATTCATAATAATTCCAAACGAATAGTTTATTATTATAATATATTTATTATGTGTTATATTTAAAATACTTATAAATACTTATAAATATTTATAAATGCTACATCACTTTTTTAGAGCCAATAATGCTATTTAATATGAGACGATATTTTACGGAATGTATTGACAAATAAATTAAAGAAAATGATAGACATGTCGAACATTTACTTTGACAAAAAGTTTAATGTTATTTAGTTTACCTATTTCTTAATTTGGTTGATAAATAAAAATTTGATTTTGACTTCAATTTAATACAAACGTAAAATGTTTTATGCAAAATCCAATTATTCTGTTATTTTGTTGATATATTTATTTTATTTATTATTTTGTTAACTATTAACTTTTGTTATACCAAAAGTCAGAAGTACTAATGTTTTTGTCTAATTTTCTTTCGTTGCTTGGAGTAATTGCGTTAAATCTGAATTATTGTGTTAATTTTTAAAATGCGATTATCTCGAAAACGGTTTAGTTTTGAAGTTATTAACAAGTATACCTTTTTTTTTAAATAATGTATCTTAAATATTTTTTATCACAAATACTGGTAACTCAAAGAACAAAAAAGTTAAGTGCAAATGTATGCCACATATGTGGCATAGAAGGCGCCTTCTATCAGCTACATTAAATTATGCAATAAATTATAATTTCTGATATTTAATAGTACCCAGTTGTAAATTTGTATACATAAAATGTTTAAAAACATGAAAGTTGTAGCGAAAAATAAAATTCTAAATTTCCACTTTAACACCCTGTATCTTCCAGGGTAATCCAATGTAAGGGAATTAGCCTATAAGGAAGAGTATCCTTCCCTAAGTAATACCAAAGTACAAAAACTTCAACGATTTCAATCGAAAGTACTGCGCTAGATTTGCAATGCCCCTTGGTAAATTATGAACCACAGACTACACCAGGATCTATAGTTGCCAACAGTTATTAAGCAATATCTGCTGTAAACTCTGTATACAAGACCAGACTATCCTGCTATCCAAATTCGCTGGCCACGGATCTACTCAATATTTCACACGTAAGAAGATTAAAACGACCAGACCGTTTGGACCTCTAGAAAATCTGAGAAACAGAGCATAGCGTCATAGTGCGGTGAAATGACAAGTTTTTATTATGGTATTGTCTAAATCTTGTCTCGATTTTTTTTAGTCTTCTAATATTCATATGTGTGTCAGTGTTGTTTATCTGTATTATACTTTGTTAATTAAGATATCATGGATTAAATTTATAATATCATAATATGTCCTACATGGGTGCTTGCCACTAGGTAGCTTCCCACTATATATTTTTTCTATCACTCTATCTACACAGTCCCTGCTATCAAATTTTGGACAAAGGCCTCTTCTTCCTTCTTCCACGTCTCTATATTGTAGGCAATTTGAATCCACTTCGGGCCTGCGTGTTTCTTTAAGTCATCTGACCATCTCATTTTTGGCTTTGCTCTTTTTCGTTTGTAACTATATGGTCTCCAGTGTATAATCATCTTATTCCATCTGTCGTCTTTCTGTCTTATGATATTTCCAGCGAACTTGCACTTAAATTTTGCTATCTGCATTGATATATCGATCACATTTGTTTTGTTGCGGACCCAAGTATTTCTTTCCTTGACTGATAGCATGATGTTCAGAATTTGCCTTCTCATGGCTCTTTGCTATCACACTATATTATTGTACCTAAATTATACATATTGCTTCTTGTTTGAAATGAGACAGATTGCAATAAATAGTGATCATTAAAAAAAAGTTTCGTCAATATTAAACAATTCAGAAACCTAATGTTGCCGATGTGTAACATCATGTATTGTATTATCACTATTTTATCAAGCCCCGGTATGGAACTTTTTAAGACGTTAGTTTTCTTATTGAAATTAAAATTTAAACCACATTTTCCACAACACACGTCTGCAAATATCCAGTGCAATTTTGGAAATTTGCACCGATTCTTTGTAATCCATATCATCGTCCAGAGGCCAACTTGATCCAGCCGTACATCTTTAAAAAGGACAGGTCTGCTGTCCTTTTTACTACTGTCTACTGAGTTGGTCTGCTTGTTTTTTTAATAGCACTTATTTCTTCTACTGAAAGATGGCCGGCTACTGTTGGTGGTTTTTACAACTAGGAGATTTGTTTGAAATTGGAAAAATGTGATAGTTTCCATTTCTTTATTCTGCTTTTTCATGTCAAATCTTCTATAAAGTATCCAATCATTAACCAGTGTCACACCAAGAATATGGTAAAAGATACTGATGTACCATTTCTTACTTTAGGTGAGTATTTTGTGTCGAGCTATGTTGGCGTCAAGTAAATATACTCCGCTCATATGTTTATTATACATCTGGATAGATGGCGCTAAACGACTAGATTGTGTGTTTAAGTCTAGCTCCGAGAAAACCTAAATTGTTCAAGGTAAATTTAATAAAATTTAATAGTTTTTCAGTACTAATTAGTGTAGCGTTACGTATAGTTGTTACAGGTTGAAAGAGAATGCCATCAACAAGAAATACTCCTGAAATAATCAATAAAGTATTGTCGTACGTGTTGAGAAACTTGAAGAAACAGGGTATAAAGTATCTAAGATCTCAAGTAACCAGTAGTGTCTCAGGTACCCAAATAAATTTTATAAATAATTTTGTGAAAGATAAGTTGGAATTAATTAATTTCATCAGAAAAGAATTAAATAAAGTACAAAAACTTGTTATTAAAAACCAAAATAGCATTGAATATTTAAAACTAGACAAACGTCTTAACTCCCTTATTCTTAATGGTGTCGATTGCCCACCAATTTAGTTGATTGCTATCGACTAGGTAAAAACTAAACTATGATAAGAGGTCAAGACGGTAGGAGTTGTGTTTGTAAACAGATGAATGAAAGTAAAAGTGTTTAATCGGATAAAAAGTCTTAAAGGAAGTAGTGTCGTGATAAGTTAAATGATTTCTCCGAATTGTCAGAAATTATCAAAAAAAGTGACGACATCTGTGGATGCTAAGAACTGCTGAACATACCAAGGTAAAATATATGTATCGCCAAAAGGGTCTATATCGAAAAATAAACAGATTATTTTATAGAGCATACATCAAAACAATTTTGGACAATGGAAACTTTTTCTATGGATCAGCGACAATATCTCCTTTGTTTAAATTGGATCAAATACAATACAAAGTCTAAGGATTTAAGGTTAGTCCTATGAGTTTTTAAATCTACTTCTACACCAGCCCTTTTGGCAGAATGTAACGATCCACCTTTACATTTAAGACGTCTATTTTTGTCAGAAAAATTCATTGTTAAATGTCAGTTTATTAATTAAAACCGCTTAGTACAAAAAATATCTTGTCTCTCTGTTAAAAATCTTACAAACAAATGGTGGACAAATAGAAACTCTCCAAATCTAGCTGTTGCTTTTCATAATTTATCACAATATTCATTCATTGAAGAAGGGATTTCATTTTTTGGCTTCAATTATGACAAGCTATTTAAATATAAACTTCCTGCAGTAATTCCTTCATCTATTTCAATTCTTCAGGAAGATTTAGTAGTACAGAACAAACTGGAAGACTGTAACCATTCTTGTAAAATTTATACCAATAGATCAAAATCTCCTGCTGATGTTGACTGTGCTATTTACATAGACAATATTATAGATTATTTTTAGTACAAATTAACATCAGATTGCTCAATATTGCAAAATTATACATTTATATATATATATATATATATATATATATATATATATATTTATATATATATATATATATAATATACATATATATATATATATATATATATATATATATATATATATATATATATATATATATATATATTTATATATATATATATATATATATATATATATAAATAAAAAAACATTGTTACTTTAGATGTATCTCTCATTAAGCTTTACTTATTTATTTTTTTACTTTCCAATTTTTTGTTTGTCTCTATTTCAAAGTCTAAGCTCACAGCACTTCTATGAATTTGGCCATTAGCGCTATAGAACGCTCTTTGAAAAGTGACGCCATTGTACCGGTAAACTTGGATTTACACAAATTCCTTTAAAGCTTTTAAGTACCCTCGGTTTTACCCCCCATTAAAAGCTCATACAGAAAAAGCTCTTATTGTGAAAGCCGTAAAAAACGCGGTAAAGTCTGATGATAATTCTAAATTCCTGGGTTTTACTGATAACACACATTGTAGTTTAGTTTTATGTAAAAATGTACTTTTTTAATGATATTTAAACTAGTTACTATGCTTAACCCTCCGTTAGTCGCTAGGAAAAACTGAGCATCAAGAGTCGCTACGGTGTCTGAGACCGACAATTAAAAAATATTGTCTTTAATATAAAATTCATACAAATATTTTATATTGTTTATAGAAATAACTAAAAAATATTTTTAAAAATATTTTATTGAAAAAAAAAACAGATACAAAATAAAAAACACTAGGATAACAATATATTGTGAATATTGTTCTGAAGCTATTTTCTTGTGGCATTTTAAAGTAATTACTGTTTAAATGATAATAAGCCACAATTAAAAGTTAAGGTAGGTTTATTGATGGTTTAATTTTCACATCGGATATGGTTCTCAGAATACAAACATTAGTTTGTGTTACGTACTATATAATTTTCTTGTATTGTTCTAACATTTTACGGTGGAATAGCCTTTTTTCATCTAGTAACGCTATATTTTTCAATAAACGCTAAGGTATTACTTCCACTTTCTTTTTTCTCATCTGTCACATCTTGTTCCGATTCATTTCCACCATCACCACCTCAATATGATCTATTTTGCTTTCACTTTCCTCATCGTCAAAATAATTTTCATCGTCGGTAGGAATCATGTCCATAATTCCAACAAGCGTTGGAATCAAAGTTCTTCGGCTTCAAAGGACATCTATAAATAAGAATTGACAAAAACTTACCGATAAAATGTAATAATAAGATGATAAATATTTACCTGTTCTGCAAGTTCTGCAACAAATAATAGCTACACCGTTAGTCGCTACGGATTCTGGCACCGAAAATAACTATAAAACTCACACGACTGTACCCAGGAATGTAAGAATGTACACTAACACGAGTTTAGTTGATAGGGAGAGGTACAGAAAGTGGCTATAGAAAAATAACAGTTATTTGTAAATACCGAATGAATAATGTTGTCGTCGGTGTGTGAGACCGATAGCGACTAACGGAGGGTTAAAAAAGGGTTTTAAAGTTTTTACTACATTTTGTGTTTATAAGATTTCAAATGCTTTAATTTATTTGATATATATATATATATAATATATATATATATATATATATATATATATATATATATAATATATATATAGTAGTTTTGAGTTTCTTGAACAGTATTATATTTAATATAAAATTAATGTTTCTTGAGAGTGCCTCATCTAAATGAGGCACTCTCACTGTGGAGAAGAAAGTGCTGCAATATGGGCATCCCAATCGGAGATGATAGATTGTACACGATACATTTCGCTGATGACCAAGCCATTCTAGCTGAAGACGAGAGTAATATAAGCTACATGCTTAGAAAACTGGAAAATGAGTACACCAAATGGGGCCTCACAATTAATATACAAAAAACTGAGTACTTAGTTGTAGGAGAACAACCAGAAAGCCTACAAATAGAAATGGGAACTATAAAACCAACAGACAATTTTAAGTACTTGGGAGTCCAAATAACATCAAAAGCAGGAAGTAGCGAAGAAATACATTCCAGGATTGGCCAAGCAAGATCAGCCACCAGACAGCTACACGGACTATTATGGAATAAAAAAATAACAAAAGAAAATAAAAGAAGAATTTATAAAACAATAATAGAAAGTATTGGACTGTATGGCGCCAAACTCTGGGAAATAAACCAAAGAAACAAATCAAAAATTAAGGCCATGGAAATGAAACTACTGGAGACGATGTTGCCAGCTCACTAGACTTGATAGGGTGAGAAACGAAGATATTCGGAGAGAAATGGAAATCGATGTAGATATAATAGACACAATCGAAGCCAAAAGACTTAACTGGTATGGACACCTTCAGAGAATGCCAGAAAATAGATGGCCAAAAAAAATAGAACAATGGACTCCGCCAACTAGAAGAAAACGAGGTAGACCAAGACGATCCTGGAGAGACGATGTCGACGATGCAATGACCGCCAGAGATCTAACAACTGAAGATTGCTTCCACAGAAAACGCTGGAAATTAGGATGCGAGAAGCGGCGCCAGCTGTAGAAGACTCGCTTGTTATATATATATATAATATATATATATATATATATATATAATATATATATATTATATATATATATATATATATATATATATATATGTTTCTTGGGTTTAGGTTCAATAAAGATATTTTACAATGTTACAGGTGGAACTAGATTTTATTTTCCATTGCAATCAATCAACGTTTCGGCAGGAAACCCTTGCCTTTGTCAAATTCTAAAATGTGTATATATATAAGGACAAACAGATATTGTAAAATATGTATATATATATATATATATATATATATATATATATATAATATATATATATATATATATATATATATATATATATATATATATATATATATATATATGACTTACCAAAACGTAAACGTGACACAGACATTAACGAACTGACATATAAAAGTTGATATCTGATATCTCATTGTTTACTGTCATTAGTATATAATTATTTTTATATGGGCGTAATCGTTGATGTATTTGAAAAAGGTAAGGTGGAGATATGTTATGACTTTAAGAGCTTTTTATGATGTTATATTATTATTGTTTAAATCAGATTGAAATATATTTTATTTAGGTTTTGTGTATCTTTTTTTGTTGCTAGATGGTGGTGATAGAATGTTTTTATAGAATTTATTTAAAAACTCGAATGTTTTTATAGAATTTATTTAAAAACTCGAAAACTTTGGTTTTTTCAACAGACTATCTTTCCTTGCTTCTGCTTGGATTGTGCCCTGACCAGATCGCAATGTACTTCCGGATCCTACCAATTTCCCTGCTCGCTATTTCGCCTACTGTTTCTTTTGATAATAAAAGAAAGAAGAAATATTTAATTGCATATTTCATATTCTACTAACCACCATTATCTTCGTCACCTATATGTCTATATTAATCTTCAAGCCCAGTCGTTCTCCTTTAGTGTTTATTCTATCTATTAGTCGTTGTAGCGCTTCTTGGCTATCAGCTATTATGACTGTATCATCAGCATAGCGAAGATTACTAATATCAAATTAAAGGGGAGGAAATAGCTAATATACTTAGATAAAAAATCCATTAGTTTTTAGTTATTATCCGTTGTGGAGGAACGATGATGACTATTAACTCGAAGTCTGTTTGTTACGAAGTTGCGAACGCGATACTATAGCTTATTTTGTAGAGTACTGTTTCGTGCGTCTTAAAATGTTTTATTTTGCATTTTTGTATTCATTCATAATATTAAAATAAAGCTGTATATAGTATTTTTGGTGTGACAAAATAAAAGCATTTTTGTAGAACATTATACGTTCTAGAATCCCGATGCGTTAGAATCGGGCCACATACTAGTTAATCAATAAAGTATTTAACCTTAATCTCTTACATTTATTTTACCGTTGCTGTAAAATAAGTTTTTTCTCATTATACTGAATTCTGAAATAGGAAGTTAAGCTAGTAGCATGATTATATTCAATAGTGCAATCTCCGGATTTATCAACGAGGGCAGTAAAACTATAAAATGTAATTGTTTTCCTAATTGCCATATACTTTAAAGAAGCATTACAGTTAATTGCGAAAAGCTTTAAATGTTGCTACATCTAAACGATTAACATTTTCTGAGTTTAAAAGCAAAGAACAAGTTTTTAGAATCATTTTCTTGCTATTACTAGTGCTTCATTATATAAATTTAAATCATAAAATAAAAGTAACTTGTACAAAGTATGTTAATAAATTATATAAAAAAAAAACAATTTAGTTCAGTAGGGTGTAATGTAGGTGTATAAAAATAAAAACTTGCAATAATAGTTTACATAATTTAAAACAAATATCAGTACAGTTAAGTCAGAAATCTGGCATACTAAAGACATCAGTTATTTTGTTTGTTCTTCATCTGTCTTTATTTTATCACTTGGTTATACCGTATCAAATGTTACATCTAAATTAGTTTCTTCACTAACAAGAGTAGGCTTAGCCATACTCTAGCTGTCATAATTGAGTAAGAATTCATATTTAGCTACACACGCTTCATAAACTTATTTCTGCAAAATTATTTAAAGGTACTTTAGTACCTAAATGTCTGGTATGATACCAATATTCACAAATAACACAGGTTTACAAAAAAAATATTTTTTTAAATTGTTTGGAATTTCATAACTGATTTTTTCGTATTTTGTAGCGCTGATTGCAAAAATGCAATCCATTTTTTTCTATCACGTAAGGTTTTCTCACAAAAAAGGAATTACTTTTTGGTACAATAACAAAAATTTAGCAATTTTTAAAATTTCTTTTTAAATTAAAGAATTTTATTTCATGTTAATACATGTTAGAAAACTACATATCTAGTACACTTACATTTCTCTTTAAGCTCATAAGTCCTTATAGTAACGCTTTTGCTTTCCGTCGAAGCTTCTTTTATTGCTTTTCCGGCTGTGTACTCGTTGAGGGTCATCTCGTTTTAGCATTTAGCAGTAGTCCGCTATCATGTTGATGTTCCATCTTCCTTGATACCATCTTTCCATTTCCTTGATATCTTGGTGGAATCTTTCACCCTGCTCTTCACTTACATCACCAAGGTTTGCAGGCAAGTAGTCTAGATGTGAATGGAGGAAATGAACTTTAATGCTCATGTTACATCCTAGCTTCTTAAAGTTGTCGAGCATGTCTGTGACGATTGTCTTGTAGTTAGGATCTTCTTTATTTCCTAGGAAACCGATAAAAACTAGTTTAAAAGATGGCTTTTTGTTTGTTTCCATTTTGTCCATAAAAATTAAGATCTCTCATCAGTTTTCTAATGTCTGGTCTGACAAAGACTCCTTCCTTTAGTTTTACCTCGGATAAACCAGGACACTGTCCACAAAGATACTTGAAACACTCACTTTCTTTTGGCAACGCCTTTACAAATTGTTTCATTAACCCCAAACTTAATGTGGAGTGGTGGTAGTAATACTTTTTTGGGATCCACAAGGCTTTTCCTCTCAACATTTTGAACCCCCACCTGTAAGGTTTTTCTCAAGGGCCAAACTTTAATGTAGTGTCTCTACTGTGTCTACTGTGTCTCTACTAGTGTCTTTCTGTCTATACTGTCCTATTCACAGAGGAAGCAAGGGAACTTTGTATAACCACTTTGTTGACCAAGCAGCATGAGAACAGCATAGATTGAAGATATACTGTGAACTGCAGAACAGGTAGCAGAAGCTCACTGCTTGGTGATGGAGAGGGGATGGGCACTGTGGCAGACAGCACTGACATAAAAGATGCTCAGTGAGTCAGTAAGTGGATGACGAGGGAGGGGGAGGCAATGGACAAGTACCGACATGAAAATAATGCTGGTTTCTCCTAATTAACTCTATATTTTACATACAACCTGTATAGTAAAAAAAAAACAGCTAAGTAACTGAAAATACCTTAAAGTATTTTTTATACTTATTAAAAGTACTATAAAAAAACTAAAAATAGACAAGCAGTTTTATGGAATAACTGTACGTGATGGAATGTTTTCACTATTTTTCCCAAAATTAGCATTAAAAATACTATAAAAATCACTTATTCAATTTTAAACATTTTTTCTGTCGTAGACCTGTGTAATGCATTATAGAATGTCATCAGGAACTGGATCATCCAAATTAGGGAAAGGGTGGTGACAGATACAATAAAACCCAGAAAAAATTTGATTGTAAGCATTCAGATCATTTATCACGCTTTTAGTTAATAAAAAATGAATAAAAACATTATCAAATTTTACTATTACCATAATCACATCGGAAATTTCCCTTAGTATAAAGTTTAACTAGTTCATGGCTATTAGGACAGTGATAACTGCAAGCCAAGCATACTCCAGCTACTCTCTCTGGATCTTCTTTAGCTTCAGGAATACATGTGAGAGAAGAGTACAAAGCTTGTCTCTTGATGTAACCCTCACCATTTGAGTATGTTTTATCATTTGCTGCCCCAAAAACAGCAGCGGTGTTTTCGATCAGCTCAATTTTCAAATTCCAACACATTTTAATATTACTGATACAGAATCAAAAACTAATCAAGCCTGTTTGTTCTAGAATGTTTGCTTTTTCGAAAGACCATACTATGGTTTCTTATGTTACCAGCAAAGGCAAATCGGTTTTTT
>CAKJVB030000322.1:0-13589 GCA_918026665.1 Diabrotica balteata | reverse complement strand
TTTCGCGGTTTCCCAAAATTGTTGAAATTGGAGATTGCAGACTTTGATTTTATACCCCTCAATTATGCAAAACGAGATTTAACAATAAATCATAAATTGGCTTTTCGAAATTAAAGCCAATGCTAACGCAATGATTATTAAAAATAATTCGAAGATTCCTAGACGAAAACGACTTGCCACAGTCAAAAGATATTATCTAAGGGCAAATTGGGGACTTTTCAACGATATCTTCTAAAATTTCGTAGGCCTAGCCTAAGTCAACCAAATTAATATAGGAACCATAAAAGCAACTTTTAATAATCATAAATTGACTTTTCAAAATTAAAGTCAATGCTAACGCAATGATTATTAAAAATAATTATAAAACTACTTGATACATACGGAAGATATTGACAGGCAAATTGGGGACTTTTCAACGATATCTTCTAAAACCTTCTGCAGTTGGCCAAAACCTAAGTCAACCAAATTAGTATAGGGATATCAAAAATTTTAATGTCAACAAGCTTATGCAAAACAACCATAAAAGCAATTTTTAATAATCATAAATTGGCTTTTCAAAATTAAAGCCAATGCTAATACAATGATTTGCTAATAATTCTAAAGCTTGGGAATACCATATTTTACTTCATATATTTGGAATGTGGTGTTTTAGTCTTAAAGCATATTTTGCCATATACTACATAAAATAAAACAACATATTAAACGAGAAAATTATTATTTAATCAATATAACATTGGTTTTTAAATGAACTTCATATAGTTCCAATAGATAAGAATCTTCTGATAAATGTTAGTACTTTTGTTGGTAATTTCTCGTTGATTCAATTATAATTACATTATCATAAATTGTTTGCCATCAATTCAGCGTTGATTAAAACAGCAGTTCTTTATTTCTTCTCGACATGTTTTCAGCACAAAATTTAAACATTGAAAAGAAACAAAACTGTTCATAAACATCCAGACACAAGGCTTCCATTGATATTCTGAAACAAAGATTACAATAATTAGAAATTTTGACATGTTATATGAAATACATAAACAAAAAAAAACAATACTTTTTTATCCTAAATAGGAGAAGTGGTTTCCACATGCAATATTCGGTTATATGACGATTAAAGGGGCGTTTTAATGCTTTTATTCGTGGTTAAAATCTAGTCTCAGATGCAAAAACAAACATTTGTATGTGTGATGTGCAAAAGGTGATTTTGCGAGCGGCGTCGTTCAGATCTTGTAAATTAAGCAGATTAGTCAAAGTGTGGTATAAATAATTTAGGTACGCAAAGTTGGATAAAAATGATTCCATCAACACTTTATTTGGTGAAGTATCCATTTGGACACCTACAATTTGACGTAATTTTTCCAATGTCCATTGTTCTGTACTTTATCATAACCTTCATAAATCAATGTTTTAACGTCGTTTTGTTTGAAATTTGAATTCTTAGAGGACACGTACCGTTTCACTTCACTCGACACCATTTCTATTGGGTTCAGTTCACAGTGATAAGGCGGAAGTCTTAAGATATGTACATCTACGCGGCATTGTTTGTCACTGTGATTCCTGTATTTTTCACCAATACAATCAATTTTGTATTTGTCATAAATATTTTTAAATACATTAGCAGTTTCCAGAAGTTCATTTTTTAAGTAATCTTCTTCAAAATAAATGTCCTTTTCATAGAGCCACTCCTTAATTTGACGTTTCACACAATATTGTTTGGGAAAATTTAATTTCCTAGAGTGATAAGATGCATTGTCCAAGATAATGACATTCTTTTTATTTTTTGGGAGATTCAGTATTAACATCTCTTCAAACCATTTTTCAAATAGATCTCCGTCCATCTCTTCATGGTAATCTTCAGCACCTTTTTTGGCAAGAAAAGTGATGTCAGCACCTTCAACAAATCCGTCTTTGTTTCCTGCATGGACTAAAACAAATCTTGGTCCTTTTCCGGTCGGAGTTTTTAAACCTGTGGTAAGTCCATTTACGAAAGCCTGTCGGCTATTTTTTATTGTTTTATCTTGCCATACTTGCCCATTGGTTATTTCAGTATTAACCCATGATTCGTCCATATAAATGATATTGGCTCCTTCGTTCCTCAGTTTCTTTATTTCCCGGAGATAGTGACGCCTCCAAGCGACTATTTCTTGTTTTTCTATTAATATTGAATTTCTACCTTGTTTGCCATATATAAAACCCATGTCGTGCAATAGTCTTCTCAACGTACTCTTGAAAAAATTCGGAAGATGCTCCATTTGCTTAATTTTATCTAGTACTACGTCAAGGGTTTTAGGAATATTGTCCATAAAAAAACCGTGCACTACTTGTCTTATTCTAGACCGAGTTGCTTCATCATATCTATTCTCACGACTATTCAAATACCCGGTTCTTTTTTTTCTTATAGGAGTTACGAGTGGACCATTTTTACTTTCACTTCTATATCGGAATATCGTTCGCTCAGAGACTCCAGTCATAGCAGAAACTTCCCGCACTATTGTTGATACACTTTTATCATTATTACTGTTTGATAAATAGTTAAAAACATTTAACACTATTTTTTTGCATTCACTATTTAACAAATTACCGTTTTTGAATTTTATTACACTCGCGGCCATTTTGACACTGACACGACACAAACGTCTGATATCAACTGAAAATTCTTTTAATGACTCTCAAGTATTTACCTGAATTTATAATTGCTGGCATTAGACAATAATTTTGAATTTATAAATAGGTATATTTGTTTAATTCTAAATTATTTTTTAATGTCTGTAACTGTAAATGCAGGTAGAGAAAGTGTGCCATTAAAAGGACATTAAGATCAAAAACTGATTATACAAATAATTATTTCATTTCCACGAATTGTAAACAATTTTGAACAGAAGATATAATTCCGAAAACCCCAGATTTCCGAAATATAACTTTCTATTTTTAAAATACCAATAGAAAAATTATATAATTAAAAAAATGTAGTATTTTTCCGTTTCACATTCATAAATATTTCCGAAATTATAATTCTTTTATAGGAGCCGGCCCATAACGTACGATTGTAGGTACGATTAAAAACTGACAACAATGTAGTTATTAAGAATCAAATCTTTTAGCGAAAGCCGCTATCGCTGTATGTATTAAATGGCCAACTATATGGCCTAGGAGACAAATTCGTTAAACTTCCCGTGCTCGAATTGGTATCACTAAAGTGTTATGATCATTTCGGCCTGTCCCAGCCATCGTCAGACACTTGGGCTGATACAAATTCAAACTCGGAAAGTAAAACGAATGTCTCCCAATCTTCACTACCGTGTAGTTAGCTTATAAAGGCGCCCTCTATTTTGAAGGCCGTGAACGAAACGATATGAATAATCGTTTTCTGTATCCTTTATGCTATGCGAAATGTGTAAAGAATCAAATCTTTTAGCGAAAGCCGCTATCGCTGTATGTATTAAATGGCCAACTATATGGCCTAGGAGACAAATTCGTTAAACTTCCCGTGCTCGAATTGGTATCACTAAAGTGTTATGATCATTTCGGCCTATCCCAGCCATCGTCAGACACTTGGGCTGATACAAATTCAAACTCGGAAAGTAAAACGAATGTCTCCCAATCTTCACTACCGTGTAGTTAGCTTATAAAGGCGCCCTCTATTTTGAAGGCCGTGAACGAAACGATATGAATAATCGTTTTCTGTATCCTTTATGCTATGCGAAATGTGTAAAGAATCAAATCTTTTAGCGAAAGCCGCTATCGCTGTATGTATTAAATGGCCAACTATATGGCCTAGGAGACAAATTCGTTAAACTTCCCGTGCTCGAATTGGTATCACTAAAGTGTTATGATCATTTCGGCCTATCCCAGCCATCGTCAGACACTTGGGCTGATACAAATTCAAACTCGGAAAGTAAACCGAATGTCTCCCAATCTTCACTACCGTGTAGTTAGCTTATAAAGGCGCCCTCTATTTTGAAGGCCGTGAACGAAACGATATGAATAATCGTTTTCTGTATCCTTTATGCTATGCGAAATGTGTAAAGAATCAAATCTTTTAGCGAAAGCCGCTATCGCTGTATGTATTAAATGGCCAACTATATGGCCTAGGAGACAAATTCGTTAAACTTCCCGTGCTCGAATTGGTATCACTAAAGTGTTATGATCATTTCGGCCTATCCCAGCCATCGTCAGACACTTGGGCTGATACAAATTCAAACTCGGAAAGTAAAACGAATGTCTCCCAATCTTCACTACCGTGTAGTTAGCTTATAAAGGCGCCCTCTATTTTGAAGGCCGTGAACGAAACGATATGAATAATCGTTTTCTGTATCCTTTATGCTATGCGAAATGTGTAAAGAATCAAATCTTTTAGCGAAAGCCGCTATCGCTGTATGTATTAAATGGCCAACTATATGGCCTAGGAGACAAATTCGTTAAACTTCCCGTGCTCGAATTGGTATCACTAAAGTGTTATGATCATTTCGGCCTATCCCAGCCATCGTCAGACACTTGGGCTGATACAAATTGAAACTCGGAAAGTAAAACGAATGTCTCCCAATCTTCACTACCGTGTAGTTAGCTTATAAAGGCGCCCTCTATTTTGAAGGCCGTGAACGAAACGATATGAATAATCGTTTTCTGTATCCTTTATGCTATGCGAAATGTGTAAAGAATCAAATCTTTTAGCGAAAGCCGCTATCGCTGTATGTATTAAATGGCCAACTATATGGCCTAGGAGACAAATTCGTTAAACTTCCCGTGCTCGAATTGGTATCACTAAAGTGTTATGATCATTTCGGCCTATCCCAGCCATCGTCAGACACTTGGGCTGATACAAATTCAAACTCGGAAAGTAAAACGAATGTCTCCCAATCTTCACTACCGTGTAGTTAGCTTATAAAGGCGCCCTCTATTATCATAACACTTTAGTGATACCAATTCGAGCACGGGAAGTTTAACGAATTTGTCTCCTAGGCCATATAGTTGGCCATTTAATACATACAGCGATAGCGGCTTTCGCTAAAAGATTTGATTCTTTACACATTTCGCATAGCATAAAGGATACAGAAAACGATTATTCATATCGTTTCGTTCACGGCCTTCAAAATAGAGGGCGCCTTTATAAGCTAACTACACGGTAGTGAAGATTGGGAGACATTCGTTTTACTTTCCGAGTTTGAATTTGTATCAGCCCAAGTGTCTGACGATGGCTGGGATAGGCCGAAATGATCATAACACTTTAGTGATACCAATTCGAGCACGGGAAGTTTAACGAATTTGTCTCCTAGGCCATATAGTTGGCCATTTAATACATACAGCGATAGCGGCTTTCGCTAAAAGATTTGATTCTTTACACATTTCGCATAGCATAAAGGATACAGAAAACGATTATTCATATCGTTTCGTTCACGGCCTTCAAAATAGAGGGCGCCTTTATAAGCTAACTACACGGTAGTGAAGATTGGGAGACATTCGTTTTACTTTCCGAGTTTGAATTTGTATCAGCCCAAGTGTCTGACGATGGCTGGGATAGGCCGAAATGATCATAACACTTTAGTGATACCAATTCGAGCACGGGAAGTTTAACGAATTTGTCTCCTAGGCCATATAGTTGGCCATTTAATACATACAGCGATAGCGGCTTTCGCTAAAAGATTTGATTCTTTACACATTTCGCATAGCATAAAGGATACAGAAAACGATTATTCATATCGTTTCGTTCACGGCCTTCAAAATAGAGGGCGCCTTTATAAGCTAACTACACGGTAGTGAAGATTGGGAGACATTCGTTTTACTTTCCGAGTTTGAATTTGTATCAGCCCAAGTGTCTGACGATGGCTGGGATAGGCCGAAATGATCATAACACTTTAGTGATACCAATTCGAGCACGGGAAGTTTAACGAATTTGTCTCCTAGGCCATATAGTTGGCCATTTAATGTAGTTATTTCTGGCATATAGAAAGTACCGGCCTATCTCTGTAACGCTGCCATCTGAATGTGAATTTATCTATGATAAATCGTCAAATCCAAATATTCACGGGCTTCTACCAAGTAAACTATTGCATATTGTAGCAGTTAAAAATTGCTTACCTGGTTTTTACTATAAACACAATAAATATTAAGTAGTCATGAACATACTTTATTCATTTAAATAACTAGTGTACAGATATGGATGGAAGTATATATTTAATTTTATAGATTAAACTTCTAGTTTCTGGGTTCTGGTAGTTGAAATTTGATTTTTAGTAACAAAATATAATCCATCTTCACCAATCTGAAAATAAAGTTAATGTTAATTATGTAATGTCGAATATCATGTAATAAATGACTTACCTTTCTGCCTCTCTATTTTGTAGAAGGTGTACATAATTATTAATTTTCAACGAAAAGTTAAATTGTTTTATTCTTCTCGGCCAGCTGTTTTGACTTTGTGAAAAATGTCAACAAATGTATCGATCTGAAGTTAAACACCTGTTGTCTTCGGTTTATTGCTTCGAGTAAGGTCGTCTCACTGTTCGAGAATCTATGATTGTCTGCTTATAATTTAGGCGGTTTTTCAAGAAAGTCGTTGTTCTAAGGCCCAAATTTACCATAGACTGTTAATTAACCTAGGGAATTTTTCTCTATGAGATTGGTCTTCTATTTGTCTCTGACATTAGTCATCAAATCATCACTTCCTATTTTTTGTAAAATTTTTGGCTTTATATTAAGCCATGGCCGAAATGAAAAGGCTTTTGCATTTTTGTCGGGTTTAGTTGCCTTGTGTCCCCTAAATTTCGAGAGGGTAAGGGAGAGCGCCCACCAAAGTGGCGTGGCAGTGGCAAGTAGCAAGTAGCACGCGTCTAGCATAATGTAACCAATCCTAACGAATGATTAGAATGAATGACGTTACTGTCATTTTGGTGTAAACTGAATCATTCGTTTTCATTGGTTACATTATGCTAGACGCGTGCTACTTGCTACTTGCCACTGCCACGCCACTTTGGTGGGCGCTCGCCCTAAGTTTTTTTTGTTGTCTTCACCTAGAAGTATTTTCTAAAATAATTTTATATAGGGACTAGCTGGAAGCCTATTCCTTTTCGAGGAATTACCATTTTCGGGGTAACTTATTCTGCTCCTGAATCCTGTGCAACCACACGTGGGTCCAACCACCAGTTACAGTCCCTGATGCCTCCAATTTGTCGGCGATAATAGGGCTGTGGAAAAATCAGTTAGTTACCACCAACATCACTTCAATCCCAAGAAGACTTCTCGATTTTTGCTTCCTGAAAGCATGGCCATGTGTTCGTGTTCGAGCCATTGTTCTCTGCTCCAACTTTAAATTGCCTCCAGGACTCCTTCAAACTTCTCCAAATCAACCTCTACCACCTAAGCTGCTTTGGGAATAGTAGGCTTGAGAACAGGTTTTTTTTGCAATTTTTTATTTTTTTTAAAAGATAATATCTTACAGAAAGTTATTTTGTTTTATGATATACCGCAAATAGTGGCTTAAATATTTTTTCTTTAAGTATTTTTAATAAAATATTTCAATAAAGTGTAAACCCTTATAGCTATAAAAGGTACTAGGTATAATATAATTTTTTTTCAAGAATCAAAGTAATGAGTTATAATTTTTTTAATACTATACCACTAACTCACATAGTTAGGTATATATATTTAATCGTTTAAATATTAATATAATTTTCCAATTACTAAGTACATTTATAAAATGTTATTTTTTTAAACTTTCAATCTGAAGGTCACTTTACAATGTCATATTGACTATTATTTTTTTATGTACTTAACTTACGGCTCAATTAAATATTTGCTATTTTTCAATAATTTGTTAAATTCCTATTTAATTAAAATAAAATAAAACAAGCTTTTGTTAGTTGAATCTGTGTTTTGATTTTGGAGTCTACAATTTTGCAATTTTGGTAATATTAGTTTTTTTTGGTAAGTAAGAGTTAAATCATTTAATCGCAGTCTTCATTTTTCTTTGTTTGGTGAAGTATTACTTAGCTGTATAAATAAAGTGGCGCTCTGGGCACGACTATTTTATAATTCAATTTCCACACATTAAATTTAAATTCAAATTTCACTTTTAATTTTAACATTTTTTTATAAACTAAAGCAACAGTATCTACGACCATTGCTCGCCGATGAACAGCTGCCGCTAGCATATGTAGCAAACAGATCAGTTGCTGACTTTCCATCATTAATTCTAAAATATTGCTACAATATTTGAATTACTCATTTATTCACCTGACGGAATTGAAAGAGAACTATTTGAAGATTGAGATATCTTTATGATAAATCGTCAAATCCAAATATTCACGGGCTTCTACCAAGTAAACTATTGCATATTTGAATTACTCATTTATTCACCTGACGGAATTGAAAGAAAACTATTTGAAGATTGAGATATCTTGTTTTTACGAAAATTTGACTTATCGACTTATTCACGGATAATACAGAAATTAACGAGATAAATGCAAGTTACTTAAAAACTGACAATGATCAGTCTATCTATCGACCTATCTCTTCTACAAAAATGTTATTGTACCTAACCTATGTTTTCACTTACCATTTCTTGAACAAGATGTATCAACAATAGTGCTTGTTTCTGTATTAGCTTGCTTTAAAACAAGGTCTAATGTCACTTTACCACGACCTGACATGATTCAGTATTCAGTACTTTGTTTCTATTTATTTAGCAATACCAAAGTTATACTAAGAACGTTGTTGTTCACTGCTTACTTTTCACCGTAATGCACACTATAACAATGAAACTCTAGTTACCTACTTATTCACGGACAAATTCAGTGTGGTATTTTTAACGTAACTAGAGTTATCCAGTAATGCACTTCAATCTAAGATATAACCAGTAATGCACAGGTGTATAAACTGTTGCATACTTTTAAGTAAAGTTACGTACTTATTCACACGGTAGCCCATATATTTATAAAGCTGTTGGTACAACTTACCCAGTATTACACAAAACTTGACTTATCGACTTATCGTCCTTAACCAAATTTGGAAATAAAATTGTAACTATGTCAGATATTGAAGCAATTTATAACGAGAAATTTTTTTTAATGATTTTGTCGTTGATTTCACTCGAAATCAATGTGATTAAACTAAAAAGACTTCAAGTGAAGATTTTACTTTTATTATTTCCAAATTACACTATTAAACAACTTAAAATAACTGAGTTCGTTAACAAAAACGTTTTATATCATTTCTTTTGCTCCGATGATCTTGCAATGATTTTCGTTCCACTGAGTTTCCCAAACTGCTCACGCGGCGTTGCCACTTACTTCCAAAAGTCGCAGAAGTCGGAACATGCTCCCCGCCTTGAAAGGGACTGCACTTTCAAAATAAAAAGGATAAAATAAAATAATTCTTAATTAACTTAAACTCGAGCCACTAATTTTCTAATGGCAATGGACAAATTTTAGCAAATGATCTTTTGATTTGACCATTGTTAGTCTTTATTGTTGCCACCCTGGCGACGCCATCGCTTCCTCTGTGGATGTTTTCTACTCGTCCCAGCTTCCATTTAAGTGGAGGTTGATGGTCTTCTTTTATTAAAACTAAGGATCCAATTGTCAATGATTCATAGTGCACTTTCCACTTAGTTCTCTGTTGGAGCTCGCTGATATACTCTTTACTCCAACGCTGCCAAATGTGTTGTTTAACCTGCACCAGATGTTGATACATGGATAGACGGTTTACGGGTATGGTAGTTAAATTTGCTTCACATGTTGAAGTAAGAGTACGACCAATTAGGAAATGTGCGGGTGTTAATGGATTAAAATCATGGACAGAATCGGATAGTGCGGATAAGGGACGTGAGTTTAATATTGCCTCGATCTTAACTAAAATAGTATAAAGTTGTTCATATGTTAAAATGAGATCCTTAGCAACTCTTCGTAAATGGTGTTTTATACTTTTAATACCCGCCTCCCATAATCCGCCAAACTGGGGAGAAAATGGAGGGGTAAATTTCCAGTTTATATCAATTTTTTGGGAAGCATTGATCAAATCATTCCCTTTAACAAACAATCTCACACATATCTCTTCTTCATTTGATCAAATCTATCTCCTCAAAAACTTCCCGTTTACTGTCAAACAACTGCAATAATAGAATTAAGTTCTCCATTCAACAATATAAAGTAGTTTCAACCATGTTCTACCATCCATCTATTAGTAGAGTACCGGCATCATTTGTTTAACTTTGTATCGAGACCTGAGGATGCTTTGCATATTGTAGAAAGCGAAACCGGTCGTCTGATAGTTAAATTAAATTGATTGTGAGTAAGTCTTATTTATTATTTCTTTACCCATTCCCTTTATCTTTAATAAATTTACCTAACTCTTTTAACACATTACTGGCTCCCAAAAAAATTCGTACCGTTATCGCTATAAATACAATTGGGTTTACCTCTGCGTGATATGAAGCGCTTTAATGCCAACATAAAACCGTTTGTGGATAAGTCAGTAACTAGCTCGATATGCACGGCTTTAGTTACACAACATATAAATAAGCATATATAACACTTGGATAGTTTATTTCCGCGACCTGCTCTACTTTTTATCATTATTGGACCTGCATAGTCCACGCCTACGTGTTCAAAAGGCTGCCTTGCGTTGAGACGCATATTTGGCAATGGAGCCATTATGGGCTTTATTTTTGTTGGTTTAAATCTGAAGCATGGAATGCAGTGCGTATCTATTACAAAAAAGCAATTACTACATGAATAATTAGAATGTAGGGAGTCTAAAGTGACTGCGCATTTAGAATTTATATTTGATGACATATTGTTAAAGCCTCGAACAGAAATATTTACCTCTTTGACGGTAAGATTTAATTTATCACACAGTTCCTTTGTTATGAAACTAGACTGCGCGCCGCTGTCTAGTAATGCACGAGCAGTGTGCATATTGCCATATGAATCCGCTACCTGGACATAAGCAGTTGACAAGAATACGTGATTTACAGAACTACAAGCAGATAATACCAATTCAGTGTCATTTGGTTTATTACCAGTTTCAGATTGGTGAAAGGAAATATTTGACTGATTTGTTTCCGATGAGGTCGCTCCTTCACGATGTAACAAAGTATGATGTTTTCCTCTACATTTCGTACAAGTTCCACGTCGACAAACATTACTATGGTGTCATTTTTTTAAACAATTAATGCACAATTTTAGCATTCTTACCTTTTTGTCGCGATCAAGTATCGATAATTTGAGAAATTGTTTACAACTTTGTAAGTAATGATTGTCTCCGCATATAGCGCATACTCTAATATCACTCGAGTGTTCAAGTGTAAGAAACCCCCTGAAAATTTTACGCTTCTCCGTCTGATTTTATTCAATCATTTCTAAAGTGTCAGCCCTGAATTGAATAAAAGATTTTATATTCTGAAAATTAGGTTCTTCCCGGTCTGTTTTAGCATTTTCCCATTCGCGAAGTGTAACATGGTCTAACTTTGTAGTAATTAAATAGACTAGTAATGTATCCCACTTATCAACTGGCTGATTTAATTGGCCTAGTGATCTAATATTTTTTGAAAAATCACCTATCAGCTTTCTAAGAGACGTAGCCGATTCTTTACTTACGGATTCGCTTACAAATAGTGCCTTTACATGATTGTGAATTAGTAATTTATTGTTATTAAATCGCTCTAACAATGCACTCCATGCAACAGTATAATTTGCTGATGAAATTTCCAAAGATCTTATTATCAACGCGGCATCACCTTCCAAAGAAGCCCTTAAATAATGCAGCTTTTGCACATCGCTGACCGAGTTGTTTTCGTGAATTAGTGACTTGTATAATAATAACGTGTCTCTGAACTCAAGCCAGTTTTGATATGTGCCATCAAATTTTGGTAAATTAATCGTCGGAAGCCGTACATTATTTAAGTTATCCCTTGTACTTGCAGTATTGTTATTTATTGCTTGTTCAGTGCAAGAACTATTCAATATATCATCATGTTTAACTAAAAATGCTTTTGATATTGAAACTTTATTAAAATAATCATCATCAAAATTATTACGGGTTGTATATTCATTTTCTAGATCAATTTCATCAGCTAACGTTTCGATAGTACTCTGTATATAATCGAACTCTATTTTTACCTTTTCTAACGCCATAAGTCGTTCATTAATTTCGATTAGTTCTGTATGAATAATCGATTTATTTGTCATTATATTGTCAATAAATTTGCTAAAATTAGTCAATTTTGCTTTTAAAGCACCTCGCTTTCTAATATTAATTGTTAAGTCACTCATTTTAACAGTATGCAAAATGTATTTATTTAGCAAAAGACGTTAGTAAGATAAAATTTCTAAGAACGGAACAAAACAATAATAAACACGAAAAAAATATAATTATGAGAAGGTTATAAAGGATAAATGAGTACTCACTCAAGAGGTTAATCTGCAGAGGTTCCCTCTCACCGGCTCTGGAACCAGATTGAGCCATGTGTTACCTATAGTCTAATTTAATACTGAACATCACAGTTATTTTACAACAAAATGTACAACATTTCATAACTAAATGTAATTTAAAGGGTTTTTACCCTAGTATTTTGGTGGCTCAGGCATTGTGACCTAGCATTTTTCGATTTTAAAAACCTGATGATAGACTGTGTGGTCCGAAAACGTTTGTTTTATTGATGTGGCCCTTTTAAGGGTTTTTTAAACAAATATACCCATTTACAAAGATTAACCTCTTTTTGTTATACGTGGTATACAGCCAGCTACAGGAATTTTTCCTTGTTGAAACTAAAAAGACTTCAAGTAAAGATTTTACTTTTATTATTTCCAAATTACACTATTAAACAACTTAAAATAACTGAGTTCGTTAACAAAAACGTTTTATATCATTTCTTTTGCTCCGATGATCTTGCAATGATTTTCGTTCCACTGAGTTCCCCAAACTGCTCACGCGGCATTGCCACTTACTTCCAAAAGTCGCAGAAGTCGGAACAGATTTTTAATTATATCAAAATATTAAAATTTCAATAATGTTAAAAATTGCAGAATAAGTTAAATTTTGCTGTCTAAAAATAATATATACCTATTTTTAGTTTGATATTAACAGTATCCATGTTAGGTACATACATTACTCCCAAAAAGATAAATATGTGGTCACTAAATAATTACTATGTAATATGTCATAAGTATCTACATCTACGGATATTTGTTACTCTCGCTACTAAAACGTAATTTCCGCATTTTAACTGTCTGAATAACCGTGTACCTGAATAACCGTGCACCAGAATAACCGTCTATCAGAATAACAGTCAATATTTTAACGCGAACGCTAATCTTTCCAGTAACTTACATAGTAGTTACTCCAGTAACGTACATTAGCGTTAAAATATTGACTGTTATTCTGATAGACGGTGACTCTGGTACACGGTTATTCTGGTAGACGGTTATTCAGGCAGTTAAAATACGGAAACTACGTTTTAGTAGCGAGTAATAACTGACTGGGCTCTGTATGTTACAATACTATTAACAGAATGATCGTTTAGTCAAGTAACTGACTTGGTATAAAAAATAACTGAATAACTGGTAACTTATTTATTGGATAACTATTAGTCACTG
>CAKJVB030000320.1:2234-13661 GCA_918026665.1 Diabrotica balteata | reverse complement strand
GCTATAGCGAAAAAAAAGAGGATAAAAAGAGATATGGCAGGTATAAAAGAAAGGAAGATAAAAAATATACAAGGTAATAAATAGAGAAGCAAAGCACGCTAAAGCAACTGCTAAGGAAAGATCTTCTACACAGATCTATGAAGAATTGGTATATACCGAGGGACGAGGAGGTTATACAGCAGTGCTAAAGCAAGCGATAAGTCGTCAAAGGACTTGCCCACGTGTGGCAGATTAAGAGTGCGGATAAAAGAGTGTTAAGAATTGAGGTTAAAGTAAAATAACGATGGTATGAGTATCTGTTTCTTCTTCTCCTTTTTACTTCTTGTATACAGGCTTTAAAGCCTGTTTCTTTTTTAATATTAGCTTCCTAAATTGTTTAAATTATCGCACCATCTTTTTCTTGGTCTTCCAACACTTCTTCTTCCATTTGGTGACTTATCTCTGCTACTAGTACTCTCATATTCTTTGCCATTCTAATAATGTGTTCGTTCCACTCCTGTTTCCTTTTTAATTATACTTTATTAAGTTGCTAAATAACAAACGTCTAAGGTAAGATGGGGCAAGTGCGAACGAAAAAATTCATAGTTAATATTCATTTAACTACAAAAATTGCCTCTTTCAAATTAAGATTTTTTTAAACTTCTGTCGTATAATTGTGATTATTAACCGACCAATTAAAACTATTTAGATAACAAAAATACATTACCTACCAAATTTGCCTATACATTTTTTTTTCGCAAGTACATGTTACGCACTTGCCCCACTGATCCGGGGTAAGAGCAGAATGTGCCATTATTTTTGCTAATAATAATAAGTTCCATACGGGGCTAGTGCAGAAATCCTACATATATGTAATTTTTATTCTTTATGCTTAACTTTAATAAAATATTAAGAAAAAAATGCTACGAAATATTTTTTAGGAGAGAGTCAAAACAATTTCAGATATTTTGACTGAAAAATATTTATTTAAAATAAAAACATAAACTAAACGTACCAGAATGAATAAATCCTGTTAACAGTAACAAAAAATAATAATAATTGGAAAAAATACTTATGCTATGCTTCAAACACTTCAGGTGCAGTCTCAAAAATATACTTTTCGTAATCAGCAGTTATTGATATTTTTGGAACAGGTAGTTTTGTTTCTATGTCCGACAGTAGAATAGTGCAGACATCGTTGGGTTTTAAAATAAAATGGCACTTATTTGTGAGCCTTTTCAAGCCTGTTACTTCGGCTTCATCGCCATTGATCAGTTGTTTCACCAAACAAACATATTTGAACATTTTCTTTTTTCCAGGAAAATTTACTAATACAAAATCCCCAATTTGTATTTTGGTAAATGTAAGTTTGTCAGTAGGGTTTTTTTCATCAAACTCTTCCAAATCACTTTTGCTTAGCTCGTCAAATTCAACAATTCTGTTTTCGCTTGAATCACTGTTAGCATAAACAAGAACTATTATCATTTTCGGAACTGCTTTCAGCAATTTTTTTTTTGTAAATCTTTTTAATTTTTTTTTCTGGTTTATATTTTTTTGTTGTATTTGAACTTAAAATTTTTTCAACATCGGCTCTTGTTATCACCTCTGCACCCAAGCACACGCGTTTTCTTTTCTTCGAATTAGAATTGTTTTCACGTTTGGTTGACCTCAATAACAACTCTTCGAATGAAACATCCAGAATCTTCTCAGTTTCTTGAAATGTTTGTATATCTGTCGAGCTGGAAGTTGACTGTGCTTCGACTGTGATTGGATTTTCATTATTTTTTGCTGATGTACTAGGCAAAGTTAAGTCAGGACCATCAAACCTAGCCACGTTACGGGTTTTTTGCCAACGTTGGAGAGCCACTGGGTCAAATAAATCTTGCTGAATAATATTCCTATTCAGCGGAACTATTCCTGCTTTAATGAAACCACTCACTAATATTTCGGGCCTGGTTTCCTGCCATATTTCTCCTATCATCTTGGAAAACATACTTTTTTTACAGCGGCCCCCACATTTCTTCTCTGCCATTCAACAAGTTTAGCATCCCAACGGGTCTTCAGTGATTTAAATACACACAAATCTAAGGGCTGGAGTACATGACTGGTGTGAGGAGGGAGCTTAAGTATCGTAATATGGTTTTCAACAGCTATATTTATGACATCTGCTCCAAGATGACTTCGCGTGTCCGTCGTAAATTACTAATACCGGTCGTTCTGAACCAATAAACTTTAAAAAACTGTTTTCAAAATAGTTTCTAAATACAGTTGTCTCCATCCACCCTTTAGGAGTGGCAGCGTAGGTAGTATCTAAAAACTCCGTGCCACGCGGAGCAGTCCACTGGTCCCAAACATGTTTACCTTTGAAGACAATAAGCGGAGGTGCTTTTTTGCCACTTGCGCTGCAGCACATAAGAACAGTTGTATTTTGTTTGCCAGGCCCACTAATAGTTCTTGTGGATGGAGCTCCCCTTTGTCCGACAATTTTTGTTTTTGACGGATCTGTGCAAAAACTGCTTTCATCCAAGTTCCAAATTTGCGACGGGCGTTCTTGTAAACCAAGTTCTTCTATAACGTTTTCAAGTAAATCAAAATAGTTGTAGATCAGGAATGGGTCAAGGTTTTTTTTCTAGCAAATTCAACACTCTGGGGTTTTTTAATAGAGAGGTTATGTCTACGCTTGAAATTAAGAAACCAATCTTCTCCTGGTTTACCATCTTTAAACTGTGTCTTAATGTTATTCTCTTTGACGAAGTCAGCTACAACCTGCAACACTTCTTTTCTAGAAAGGCCAAAACCCCATTTTTCCATAGTACGAAGGCCATTTGCTAGTTTTTCTTCTTCCTGTTGAGGAATGTCCTGAGTTCTTCCATAGCTGGAACTTTTTTGTCCTCTCCTACCTTTAAGGTGATCATGGAGAGTACTTCTTGGAATTGTGTACACTTTAGTAGCTCGGTATAAAGTCATTTGCCCAGATTTAATTGCCGACAGTGCAATTTTTAAACTCTCTTTCGTATATCCTTTGCCCCTGCTACTTCTGCGAATGTAATTTCTCACCATGGTGGAACTAAAAGCATAAAGAAAAACTGTGTGAGATTTGGGGCAAGTGCGTAATATGTGCCGCTCTTACCCCACAATTTTATCCGCACTAGCCCCGACTTTAAAAATACGTGGGGCAAGAGCGGTACAACAATAAAAACTGTCAAAAAGTAAATATTTAAAAAATATATTATGTTTATCATAAACTATTGTGCCTAAGATACTTACCTACCAAAAATAATATAAAGATGTTCACAGATTCGGTAGATATAAATGGATTAATTTTTATCAGTGACCTTGCTCGAGAAGTTGCAAAACACAAGTGACACTACCGTACCTATAACATCAGTGAAACGTAATAAAGCAGCTCGCTGTTGTTAAAGACTGTTGTCACGGGTATTAAAGATACCAAATAATAGATGGCAGCCCATATTTCAAAAGTGATAGGTTTTTATGATAATGTTCTGCACTTGCCCCGATAATGCACTTGCCCCATCTTACCTTACTGGAATCAAAGAGCATAAATCGTAACAGATGACAAATCCAGTCCAGAAATTGAAATCAGGAGAGGAGTTAGGCATGAATGTATTATGTCCCCATTACTATTTAATGTATATAGTAAAGCCATTTTTAAAGAAGCATTGCTGAACAACTCCAATTACTGCTAAACAAAACAAACAGTTTCTGTAAAAAATATGGACTGAAAATAAATATAAAAAGACCAAATACATGATAATAACAAAGAAAACAAATATACCAACAAACATACATTTGGGAAATGTACGATGGAAAAGGTTGATAAATACAAATACCTAGGAATCTGGATTTCAGACAATAATGATCAAACAACCGAAAAAATCGCTAGGATAGAAATAGCAAGAAATGCGTTTATAAAAATGAAAACAATTCTCTGCAATAAAGATCTTAGATTAGAAACTGAGAGTAAGAGCACTGAGATGCTACGTGTTTTCGATACTGCAATATGGACTTGAAAGCTGGACATTCAAGCAAGAACACATGAATAAGTTACAGTCCTTTAAAATGTGGTGTTAGAGGAGGATGCTAAGAATAGCATGAGAATTACTCAGAATAGATCTAAGTTTCATAAATGCTCGTCTTGCAATTTCTATACGAGTTTTAATTTCTTCATCTGGATTTAGCGTCTGGTTTATCCAACATCCTAGATATTAAAAATACAATGGTTACCTTTTGTTATCGGTTCATTATTGACAATTAGTTGTATAGCGCCGAGGTCTTGTTTACTAAACACAAGTAACTTTGTCTTTGTTGTATTTTGCTTAGTCCTTATTAGAGCATTCGTTATTAGAGCATTCTCTAGTGACTCGATCTATAAGGAATTGAAGATCTTCCATTCTTTCTGCCATGATTACTGTGTGATCTGCAATATCTGATGTTAATAATAGTTTCTCCCCCGATTTGACCTCCACATTGCTTTTTCAAGGCTTTGTTAAAAATTATTTCTGAGTAAACGTTAAACAAAGTTGGGGACAACACACAACCTTAACTATCGACTTTATGTCCGAAGTGAGTTCGTACGCGGGAATTTGTCTGAGATAGACTAGAACCCAGGAAAGGATAGAATAGAAAGATATGGATTAATTGAGTTTGTATTTCATAAATTTAACTCGTTAATATTTAAATGAGTAAGTACTAATTTTTAATTAATCAAAGTTAGATTGAAAAGGATATCTTGTATATTGAAACTATCGGGTACTCCTAATTTTTTTAGTTTACATCTTAGATCAAATTGTATGCCTTTTCTTATGGGACAATGTAAAAGTATATGGTCAATGTCCTCCTCTGTACCATTCTATAGGATGCTCTATATTTTAGTCGGTAATGGCTGTAATACAGTGTCCTGCCTCATCCATATTATATTAGTCAGATGTCTTCGGTCTATATATATGGAAATTTTTAAAACCAAGGTTTGTTTGGAAATGATGGTTGAATTTCGGAATACGATTCCTTTAATTTGTGTTTGAGCTTTCGAGCATATATCATGTTCTTTCTTATTTTGCTTTTCAATATTGGCCAGATATCTGAATAGTTTATTTCATACTTTGAGGTATGTTGAGTGATCTCCCAATATTTGCAAACTTATCTGCATATTCGTTGCCCTCTATTCCTGAATGTCCGGGGATCCTACATAACTTATATTTGTTGTTCCCTGAGTTAGCCTCTAGTAGAAGCTGTCTCGTTTCTAATGTGGTATAATCATTATATGCGTTTTTGCCAACTTCTGTTAGTTTCTGTATAGCACTTCTAGAGTCGCTAAAGACTATGAATAAGAATATGAATAGTTGATATTGGGAATGTATACACCATAACCAGTCTCTGTTTCGTTAGCATTCCACTTTTTGATGCATCAGTATAGATGAATAAGCATTTTTCTATTAACTGTTCCGTTGCTGCTTGGACTATCATATTTAGATGAAGATCTGAATTGCTGATTTTTAGTTTCGCTGTGGGGAGTTGTGTGTATTGTATGTCCATGTCGAATGAGAAGCATTGTATCAATTTGCTGTGTAAATTATATTTTTGTATGGTTCTAGTTGGTCAAGTGCCTCCACTAGGTAAGGTCTCTCTTTTTGTTTTCAGTATCCTATATTATATTGACATGCCTGTTTTATTTCCTTGATTGCCATTAAAATTGGATTGTTTTAATGCTGTACATTTTTGTCATGAATTTTGTTGCCAGCCATTTTCTTCGAAATTCAAGTGCCATCTCTGCAGCTTGCAGTGTGGGGGTTGACTTCATGCACCCGAGGATAACGCTAAGAGCTTAGTATTGTACTGTATCAAGTTTACGCAAGGTGTTTTTGTTTGATGGCTTTAAGAATATGCTGCCAAAGTCAAGATGAGATCTTACCAGACCGTAATATATCAATAATAGAGTAGCAGGGTCCCCACTCCACCAGTTTTGCCTATTGCCCTCATTACATTGATACCTTTAATAGCCTTGCTTCTTATGTTTTCGATGTGAGGGTTCCAGTTAAGGTTTTCAGTAAGGGTAACTCCTAAATATTTTATTTCTGTTTTACGAGGGATGACCTCTTGGTCCATGATGATATCTGAGTATGTGTAGGTATTACGTGTCTTTGCAAACCATACTACATTGCTCTTGTTTACTGATATAGAGAAGTTATGGTTCCCTAGCCATTCATTTATGCCTGCAAGAATTAAATTTGACCCTGTTGCTACATGGATTGGGTTGTGGTGTTTATTTAATAGGACTAGATCATCTGCATATGATAATAAAATGCATTCCTCTGGTATTATTTCATAAATTGAGTGTATATAGATGTTGAAACAGAAGAGGACTGAGTGGTCATCCTTGGGCTAAACCTTGTGTTGTGAAGGCTGGACTATGAGATTTTCTTCCTCATGTTTAATATACATTTTCCTGTTACAAAGAAGCTTGAATGTAAGGTTAACTAGGTCTATTTGAAGATTTAAATCTAATAGTGTAATAAGTACATAAGTACATATATGTTTATATGGTCATATGCAGCCTTTATATCTAGAAAAGTTCCTGGCACACATTTATTTTTTGAGATAGTCGCTGGATATATGATGTAAGAAAGGCAATATTAGTCTGTATTCCCATAACTTTTCTAACCCTGATTGGAAGCTGTTGAATGTAAGATTATTTTCCAATATCCATTCTAATCTATTTTTAATTAATTGTTCCATTATTTTGCCACACATGATGAGATGGCTATGGCTCTATAGCTATCTAAAAGTTGTGGATTTCTGGTAGGTTTGAGAAACGGGAGTAATACTTGAGTTCTCCAGCTCTCCGGCATCTCTTTTCCCTCCAATGCTTTATTGTATATATGAAGTAAGTTTTTTAATGCTGCCTCTGGTAAAAATTTAATCATTGAATATGTGATAGTGTCTATGCACGGTGCTGTGGCCTTTTTGTTGTTTATACCTTGTTTAAGTTCATACATGGAAAAAGGCTTTTGTGTACCATTGTTTGCTATTGAGGTGAATTCAGGATCTATGTTGCATACTGATAGATTTGTTAAGATGGTTTCACTAATTTTTGTATTAGGTAGTTTTTTTTATATCCCTGTTGTGAGTTGCAGAATTTTTTAACAGTACCCCATACATAACTCATATCAGATTTTCTGTTCAGCGTTCCACAAAACTTTCTAAAATTGTCCTTTTTTTTCTGCTGTAATACCTTTTTTGTTGCTGCAATTGTTTTTTTGACATGAATATAGTTTTCCACTGTAAATTGTGTTTTCAGCTTCAAAATGGCTTCGTTTCTGTCTTTTATTTTTTGAGAGCATTCCTGATCCCACCAGATGCATCCTATGTTTCTCTTTGCCTGGTTTTTAATTGGTATAGTCACATTGGCTACCATCTCCATTGCTTAAACTAGCTCATTATATTCCAGTTGTTCTAAATGTGGTGTTTTATTTAATATATCATGATATTCTTCCCAGTTAGCTCCTTTATAGTTTCTCACTCTTTGATGATCTTTTCCTATGATTGGTTACTGAGTTTTCAATATTTATTTTTATGGGATAGTGGTCACTGAAGCCCAGGTCGTTTATCACTGTAACTCGCATTTGTGGGTTTCACTGCTGGAGGTAATAGTCAGGTCTACTGCACTTCTCCTTTATCCTGGTCTGGTGAGTCTTGTTGGAGTACCATCGTTATGTATAAACAAATTGTTTTCGTTAACAAATTCCTTTATATTATTGCCACTTCTGTCACATATTTTACATCCCCATGCAGCATGATGTGCGTTGAAGTCCCTCATAATAATAACAGGACCTTGTAGCTGGTTAATTAGGGTAGATAGTTTGTTTTTGGTAATATTATTGGTGGGGTGGAGAATATATATTTACTATATTATATTTTTGAAATTTTAATTATTATTCTTCTGAATTTGCTGGTTTCTATGTTATTTCTACATTTTAAAAGATCATACTTTAGGTTTTTTTTAAATTAGTGTAGCTATATTGTACCTTCACTCATATCGTTTCTGACAATATTATATGTTTTAATATTAAGTTTATGTATTGGTTTTAAGAATGTTTCATTGAGTAGAACAACATCTGGTTCCTCATCCCTGATTAGTTATGTTAGATTACTGAAATTAGAATTTACACTACGTATATTTCATTGAATAATATTAAGATTTGTGTTAGCCATTTGTATGTTAGAAATTTGTGGATGAGTTCTAATTTTTAAGTTGATTTAATTATTCAAATTATTGAATTTTTATTTAGATCTTTTTGATTACATTTCTGGCCTATCCAAATCTTCTGATGATTTGGACAACTCAAAGTATGTATTAATTAGGTCCCTAATTTGGCATTTATACTCTATTGGTGTGTTTAAAAATTTCTTATAATATTCTTCAACTTTGTTCTGAATTTTTGACTCTGTTGACTGTGGATCTGACCCAGCTTGGTCTTCTTTGTCTAAGTTTCTATATGGACTAGCCTGAAAGTTTTGAGTTTGTGGCCTGTATTCTGACCATTTCTGTCTCCCATTGGGGTATGATAGTAGCTGGTTATGTGCTTCTTTGTCGTAACTGACTTTCTTTATTGGAGGAGATGTGTTTGCCGTTGATACATTTGAGTATGTTCTTTTCGATTTGACAATGTTACTGCTGTTGATAAAAGTTCTTCTTTGATTAATTTGTATGTGATTGTCTGACTGCTTTCCTTTATTTTGTAGACTAGGGAATTCAGTTTGTAGGAATCTATATGTTTGTGCTGTATTGGATGTAGTTGGTAAATATGATTTGGGATGCAAAAGACTGGCCTCATAATGTGTTATATTATGGTATACCATGGTCTTTTTAATATTGCATTGTCTTTCATATTCGGGGCAACTTTTGGTTGTGGCCTGGTGTTCTTTTGATTTACAGAAGTAGCAAGATACACCATAAGTCTGTATTGAGTTTTCTCTGGATCATGTGGATTGACATTTGACATTTTTTATTGCTCTTGCACTGTGTTTTTGTGTGCGCATAGGCCAAACAGTTAAAGCATTGTGTAACTCGTGGTATGTAAGGAATTAAAGGAATAGATAAGTAACATAATTTTATATTTCTAGGGAGTATTACCCCTTCAAAAGTTATTAAGACGGTTCCTGTTGGAACGTATTCAAATGTTCCATTTCATTGACTTTTTTCCTAGAAAATCTTTTAACTTCTAATATCTCAAATGGGCTTTCGCCCATATTTTTGATGTTTTCTTCCGTAAACACGGGTTATATCACTTGCTATTGCTTTGCACGTTCACAGTTCTTGGTATATATATTTTATACTTGTCATTCAGGTTATTAGTTTTGGTAAAATTATTTGCCGCTTATGCGGATTGAAAAATGATACCCAATTTATTTTTCCCTTTTTCTTTAACCTCTCATACATCTTTGAGATTTAATTGAACAATGTCTTTGGCAATTTTGAAATGATTATACCGACCTATATTATGACCTTTTTCAATACACTCGATAATTACAATAAATGGACCTATTGCTGCATTGCTGTAATTTAAATTAGTTAAAAAAGTATCAGTTCTGTTATATTGGGAACTTTTTGTTCAGTTTTTTCTTTCTTATCAGTTACACTCATATCAACATCAATATTAAAACTTTCAAGGTCAGGAGGAACTGGCCCTCCTGAGTCGTCAGCCATTTTTATGTACCTGAAATATTTGCTACCCTTATCTATTGACTATTAGATGTACAAGCAAAACTTTAAAATAATATATAAGTATATAAAAAAATATAAACAAAAAAGGTTTAGGTTTATAAACAGAGGAAAACGTTAGTAAGCTCTCACCACAGGTTTCAAATTTGCCTCCTGATATGATTCCACTCACTTTTCACGTCCGTCACCTTTCACTGCTACCGAAAGAAAGCCTGTCATTCGACTTTTCAAGTTTACTTTGACTTGAAAATAAATTGACACGATAATCTATTGTATACAACTTTATTTAATTATGCGATTTTATTTTTATTTTTTAGAACTGATTTTTAAACAAATGCAAAAATTCATAATAAAAGCAGGGACACAGCAAACTAAACATAAACAAAATTACTGATATAACAATCAAACAGGCAAAAATTTATTACAAAAGATCCTATAATTTTTAACCGCCATGTGGACATAATTTATTGTCTAATCATCGGCAAAAATTATACCTATACTTTATATGAATCATAAATAAGAAGTTAAATATAGTTTTTATTTTTACCTTAATGTCTTTAGTGTCAACTGCGGTATGACAAAAAACAATCCACAACAATCTTCTCAATCCTTTTCGTAAGTAACTTCACTCGTTAAAAGGTTTTTCCTGATGAAAAGCGAGTCTATGTTTACGACCACCTATGCGGTCGCACCACGGTCGCTTAATTATCCCTTGTCGCTGAAAATTGTTGCTGGGAACGCGCATCTCTGTCACGTACCAGCGGCTCGCAATTCGCAACATGTGGCCGATTCCGATCCCGATGGCTTTTCAGCCAGACTCTATCGCCAGCGCTGATTCAGTTACAGTCAGAGCTTTCAGACAAGTTCGAAAGAAATCAGCGAAAATTCGCGCGCGCTTACTTGTTCAAAAGTTTTTTGAAGTCGTGTGAACAGTTCGAGAGTTTTAAGGGAGTTTTAGAATTCTTTGAGTTTTTGTGTTGCAAGTGAATTAGTACGTGTTTTTTATCAGGTGAGTTTTTAAAAGCCTTTAGAACCAACTACAATATGTGTTAAACTATTGTGAATATCATAATTGTTAAATAAAATATTTCAAAGCGATATCACCTCGAAGTTAATTGTTAATATTAATAGTGATAACGTGAGCTATATTTTCGGCCGTAAAATATATTTTGTAATAAAATGGTTAATTACGAAACACAAACACTATATTGAAATATCAAAAATATTTGGTTTTATTTGGTATCAGTTTAACAAAGTATTTCATAGCTTGACATTTATATTCTGTTTGTTAAAAAAAATTGTATATATGTATATATTGTTGGATACAAAATTACTGCACAATTTTTTTTTTTTTGAAAAACTGTAAGACACTAAACAAAAATATTGTTTTGCATTGTACTAAATTTCTTTACAAGGACTTTTTACTAAAGTTACTAGTTACTTTATTTATTCAGCTTTGATTCGTTTATCTTTTTCTTCTAATGACACTACCATCCTTAGTAGGTCTTAACCTGCTTAACAACGTTCTCCCATTCTGTCCTATCGGATACTTTCCTTCGACACTGCCTAATGTTCATGGTTTTAAGATCTTCCTCTTGATTTATATAAATTAAATTGTGTGTTTGAATGCTTTGAGAAAGAGACGACATTATACATACATTGTTATAAGGGTGTTTAAATTGTTATCTTAGAATCGTTTATAAAATCGA
>CAKJVB030000319.1:0-13907 GCA_918026665.1 Diabrotica balteata | reverse complement strand
TAGAAGAATATAACAAATGGGATCTCGAAGTCAACATTAAGAAAACTGAAGCCACATCGAATGAAACATTATAATTAGACGATGGGATAGAAATTAGACACTGTGATGAATACAAGTACCTGGGTATGAAGAAAACTCAAGATGGAACACCCGATGCTGCTATAAAAGAACAGAAACATATACAGGGTAGAAAAGTCATACCCGTGATAAACGGCATTCTGTGGGGACCAAACAATATCTTAAGCGAACAAACAAATCATTTACAACACCATACTTAAAAGTGTAATTACATATGACAGTGAAGTTTAGCCAATGAAACAAAAAACAGAGAAATTTACTAGCAACAGAAATGGACTTCTGGAGAAGAGCACTAGGCAAATCAAGAAGAGATCAGATACCAAATGAGAAAATACGAGAAATTATGGAAGTCAAGCATACAAAATAGTTGATGGCATACAAACAAAACAGTTAATATGGTACAGCTATGTACAGAGAATGCCAGATGACAGGATTCCGAAACAGATTTTGACGTGAACACCACAAGGGAGAAGGAAAAGAGAAAGGCCGAGAAGAAGCTGGAGAGAGGGAATTGAAAAAGAACTAAAACTAAATTTAACATTGCATTCCACATTATATCGAATTGTTTTTAAAATATTTTTTCAAGTATTAATTAATGTTATTTCGTTCTGAAGAAGTTGTTGGACCAAGATATAGCTTTGATAAAAATTACCCAAATATTGAATTGTTTTCTTTAACGACGATCTTATTTATCGTTAAATATCAAAGCACTTTTTTTGTAATTGCCGTATGTCAGATTCCAGTAAGAGCCTAAGAAGGTATCCATTGAATTTCTGACAGGCAACGGTGGGAGAAATCTTTTTTGGATATCTATTTGAAACACCTACGTCAGGTAATAAATATCAAAGCACCTTTATCAAGTACTTTTTTATCTATTCGTCATCTAGTAACCCCCACCTATGTCTTAAAAGCTTCAGATATATGTGAAAATTTTTACCTTGAAATCGATGATTTTTGCATAACCAGACTGGGCTAAATTAAATGTAACAACCTACTCATGTTTTAATTTTTTTTGTAAGATTGTTATAGTGTTTTTCATTTATGCAAAACTACAAGGTTACAAAAGGATTGCGAGGTCATAAAGCACATCACAACAAGAAAGCTGGAATATTTAGGCCACATTACCAGAGGTGCAAAATATGAGATATTAAGGCTTCTAATGTAAGTAAAATGAAGGATAAAAGATCCACAGGAAGACGAAGAATTTTCTGGCTGAGAAACCTAAGAGAGTGGTTTAGTTGCAGCTCAGTAGATCTTTTAGAGCAGCCACCAATAAGGTACGGATAGCTGTGATGATAGCCAACCTCCGATAAGAGAAAGAACTACAAGAAGAAAGAATAAACACATTAACAGCTGTGACTGATAAGGTCATTTGTTCAGTAAATCAAAAAGGGGGAAATCAATGCGATACTAGTTTTTAGAGCGTAAACACAATTTTAAATAATAATATTTAAAATAGGTAAAGATATTTAAAATAGGTGAAAATAATATTTAAAATAGGTAATGAAATAATAAATAAGACTTACTCACAATCAATTTAATTTAACTATCAGACGACCGGTTTCGCTTTCTACAATATGCAAAGCATCCTCAGGTCTCGATACAAAGTTAAACAAATGCTGAAATAATAAAAACCCATATTAGGGTGTTGTCTAATAACGATAAACAAAGTAGGTGTTGTAAATTACAATAATTATGCCAATATTACATGTCTGTGGTTTTATTTAAATGAGTAAGTTGAATAAAAGGTATAAAATTTTTAAAAAGGTTAAACAGACAAGGTAAGGCCCACAAATTGTTATAAAATAGTCTCTTCGATTGTAATAAATTAATAAATGAGCAAATAAATAAATAAAATAAACATTACTTACATGCCGGTACTCTATTAATAGATGGATGGTAGAACATGGTTGAAACTACTTTATATTGTTGAATGGAGAACTCAATTCTATTATTGCAGTTGTTTGACAGTAAACGGGAAGTTCTTGAGGAGATAGATTTGATCCAATGAATTTGAGATATGTGTGAGATTGTTTGTTAAATGTAAGTGATGTAATATACTATTGTGTTATTAAAGGCTATTTATACTTATTCCAGAGATATATTTTTGAAATGTGTGTTATTTATTGAGTAATTGTTTTATGAAGGTGACAGTTTTATGACAATGAATAGGTGTAGATGTAAAAATTGTGTGGGTGTGCAATTATTTTCACAACTTGTAGTTATCAAATTACTTTGATAAAGTTCTATTGGCAATGAGTTAATTATTGGAATAGTCAAGTAAATAAAATGTTAAAATACAAACAATTAAGGATAATTTAAACACACTAAAACAGAAAACACTTAGAAGGGACGAAACAAACATTGAATTTAAAAGGGGGAAGGACTTTAATGCACTACATCATAGTCTTGGGCACAATGAGTTTTTTTATGTTGTATCTATTAGATTTTAGTGGTAAATTTGACAGATGTAGGTTAGCATGTGACAGTTCTTCTTCTGTTTCTCAATACTGTAAGTTAAGTTATCTAGTTTCATGAAATATGCTGTTATTAATGAATGTCTATAAAATTGTTTCAATTTAGATATCAAAAGTAAATTGATGTGTTTAATATTGGCATACTTTAACAATCTTTAATTAATCAAATTTAATGTAACAATATGGATAATTGAAATACATCCTACAATATAACTAACTCAGTCTAATGTCCAAATTACTGAACAAATTAAAGTAATTCTTTGGCAACTGAACATGTACATTTAATAATCAAATGTATAATAAGTTTACAAAGTATTTTATTTTTATTTGAAATTGTTGTAGGTATGAGTTATCTGTCAGGGTATTTTTTAATTATTAGAGATATTTTTTCAAAATCTGATATATTAATATCTAATATACTAATATGTAACCAAAGCAACAAATGGATAATATTGATGGTAATTAATTTATGGCTCAAGAAATTGACTGAATTATAAAGCCTTCAATAATTAGAACTACCAAATAATTATTGAAGGCTTTATAATTCAGTCAATTTCTTGAGCCCATACATTAATAACCATCAATAATTATCCATTTGTTGCTTTGGTTACATATTAGTATATTAGATATTAATATATCAGATTTTGAAAAAATATCTCTAATAATTAAAAAATACCCTGACAGATAACTCATACCTACAACAATTTCAAATAAAAAATAAAATACTTTGTAAACTTATTATACATTTGATTATTAAATGTACATATTCAGTTGCCAAAGAATTACTTTAATTTGTTCAGTAATTTGGACATTAGACTGAGTTAGTTATATTGTAGGATGTATTTCAATTATCCATATTGTTACATTAAATTTGATTAATTAAAGATTGTTAAAGTATGCCAATATAAAACACATCAATTTACTTTTGATATCTAAATTGAAACAATTTTATAGACATTCATTAATAACAGCATATTTCATGAAACTAGATAACTTAACTTACAGTATTGAGAAACAGAAGAAGAACTGTCACATGCTAACCTACATCTGTCAAATTTACCACTAAAATCTAATAGATACAACATAAAAAAACTCATTGTGCCCAAGACTATGATGTAGTGCATTAAAGTCCTTCCCCCTTTTAAATTCAATGTTTGTTTCGTCCCTTCTAAGTGTTTTCTGTTTTAGTGTGTTTAAATTATCCTTAATTGTTTGTATTTTAACATTTTATTTACTTGACTATTCCAATAATTAACTCATTGCCAATAGAAATTTATCAAAGTAATTTGATAACTACAAGTTGTGAAAATAATTGCACACCCACACAATTTTTACATCTACACTTATTCATTGTCATAAAACTGTCACCTTCATAAAACAATTACTCAATAAATAACACACATTTCAAAATATATCTCTGGAATAAGTATAAATAGCCTTTAATAACACAATAGTATATTACATCACTTACATTTAACAAACAATCTCACACATATCTCAAATTCATTGGATCAAATCTATCTCCTCAAGAACTTCCCGTTTACTGTCAAACAACTGCAATAATAGAATTGAGTTCTCCATTCAACAATATAAAGTAGTTTCAACCATGTTCTACCATCCATCTATTAATAGAGTACCGGCATGTAAGTAATGTTTATTTTATTTATTTATTTGCTCATTTATTAATTTATTACAATCGAAGAGACTATTTTATAACAATTTGTGGGCCTTACCTTGTCTGTTTAACCTTTTTAAAAATTTTATACCTTTTATTCAACTTACTCATTTAAATAAAACCACAGACATGTAATATTGGCATAATTATTGTAATTTACAACACCTACTTTGTTTATCGTTATTAGACAACACCCTAATATGGGTTTTTATTATTTCAGCATTTGTTTAACTTTGTATCGAGACCTGAGGATGCTTTGCATATTGTAGAAAGCGAAACCGGTCGTCTGATAGTTAAATTAAATTGATTGTGAGTAAGTCTTATTTATTATTTCTTTACCTATTTGAAATGGACTCACACAAGCAACACATTCATGATTTTAATAATTTTACTAAATCGGATATTTTACGACAACGTTCGTGACCATCTTTACGGCTCACGGCTTTAAAATATTTTTGTAAACTTACTTTCTCTAGGTAAAAACAAACTGCATCCAGATTGCCCAATAGAAAGACAGGTTTTGGTCCGGGTAATTGCGTAAGATATTTACTCCTTCATATTTCCAGTAGACCTGCATTATCCATAAAATAAAACCATAAAATTATCACAAGGATCAATATAACACTCAACATGGTAAACATAACCTAAAATTAAAATAAAAAACCTTTGTTAGTATAGTAAGTATTGATACTTGTGATATCTTAAATGGGTAGATATTTCAGGTGTTAGTTTATTTTTAATAAGCATGATATTATTCTTTCACTTGTCTTTCAGGCTCGTAGCTAATCTAATGCTAATGTTAGCCATCTTTTTTTCGGCACGATGAAAGTTCTTTATTTTATCTGTTTTTGGTTTAATCCTGTGTATTTTATAAAAACTAATGCATTCCTTGTTTATTTATTGTTCATGGGACACATAGAGTCAGTTACTTATCATTAAGTTAAATAGAAAGAAAGCAAACATTTTTAATTAGATTAGATGTATCGAGAGATGAAAATATTAAAATACTAATTCACGAAGAGGATGTCAAAAAATGACATAAAAAGTACTTTGACCGTTTATTTATGAAAAAATTTGTCAGAAAACCAATTAAGTTTAACGGAGACAGTAACACCAATGAAAATAAAAATAATAGAGGAGGAAGTGGATTAAGCACTTCAAAAAATAAAGAATCGAAAAGCACTTGGACCACATAAAATTCCTGGCAGTGTGAAGAGCATTAGGAGATACATGAACAAGTTGACTAACAGGTTTATTAAACAGAATTATGAATCATTATAATATTATCTGTTTACAAAAACAAGGATAGAGTATAATAAAATAATAATAAAACTATAGAATACTGGACTGATTCGACGATGAATTTTTTATTAGCGATTTAATACCCTCTGACCATTTGCCACTACTGTAATACTAATACTTATAGTCAAAACTGATTAAAAACTAACCCCATAAAATAATACTTACAATCTTTAGAAAAAATTAATCGTAAAGCTAATCGCTAATTATTTGTAGAACACCTTAATCATAACCTTTCTGAGTTAGATAACATGTTCAACAATTAACCAAATTAACACAGGGATTTCTAAAATTTAAAGTCTTCATACTATAGTTTATTTTTATGAACGAGAGAGTAATTAGCATAATTTTAACTGGTATCTCCGACCACTTCCATGGGCGTAGCTCAAGATTAATTGAAAAATTACTTTGAATAATTGTAAAAAATAAATGAATTATTTCAGTGTTATAAAGTGTTATATGTATGTAAACAAAAGTGACCTCTTTTATCACACACTATATTAGAACTGACTGGCCTACATTAAAAAGGGTTTTAAAAAATTCACATTTTTTTTAAATTTTTAAAAATTACAAAGAAGAAAAAGAGTTTTAAAACCGTCTAAGGTATGTTAAATAGATGAATAAAAATATTAATATTAAACTTACAGCTACTTGTTACAAATCTCAAATCAGATTCAGAAGACGAACTTTCAGAACCAAGATTTATAATAACTGGCTCGATAATTTTATCAGTAATATTGTCCAGCTTCCACATTTTTTCCTCTTCTTTAATAGTGTGATTTTACTGCCTTTTTCCAGTTTTCAGGTTTTACATTATTTACGGCCTCCAAAAACAACTGTTTAACATCATGAATTTTAAAAGTGGTATTTTTTCTTGAAACTTCACTCTTTATCTGTGCCCATACCAGTTCAATCGGGTTTAAGTCACAATGATATGGTGGGGATCTAAGTACTGTCATTCCACGATTTTTGGCAATTTCATCAATTTCGTATTTTTTAAATTTTTCTTTATGAAGGGCACACAATGAATAAAGTTCCTTTCTTATAGATCCGGGATGGTACGTAATATTTTTTGAACTCAGCCAATTCTGCAAGTCTTTTTTTAAACCACTTGGTTGTGGGCAGTCCTTCTATAAAGTCTGGAGTGATAATATGCATTACCCATTACTAATTACACAGTTCTTAGGAAGAAGATCTATCATTTGTTCGAACCATTCTTGAAAGACATCAGCGTTCATGTCTTCATGGTAGTCACCGGTACGAGGTTGATTCAAAAGTTAATAAACCACCTTCAACAAAACAGTCTGAACTGCCAATGTGTACTATTATCAGCCTGCATCCCATTCCTAATGGTGGGTTTAAACCAGTAGATAAGTTATTTACAAAAGCGTGCCTTTGACTTGTAAACAGTTTCATCCTGCCAAAAATTTATTTTGTGCATGACCCTCGTTGATCCATGTTTCATCAAGATAAGATATTTTTCTTTTTCAGTTTCTCATTTCCTTTATGATTCTTAGAAAATGTCTTCTCCATATGACAATATCGCTTCTTTCTAATAAAATAGACTTTCTGGGATTTCTTTTTCCAGCGGAAGTCTATCTGTGGTATTCATAGTTGTTCGCCAGGAAGAGTCGCCGGCGTCTCGCCAGTTGGCGAGCACTCCATCGAGATTTCATCCCCTGTTTCATAGTCAATCTTCGGAGAACCGCTGGTGGGCGATCGGTTACTTACTACTCGATATGAAAACGTAGTCTTCGGAATCCACGGCTTCGCGCAATCCTACTTATGAACTAGTCGACTGGGGTTGCAGTTTGCCAAATTTAAATGTAATCGTTTCTACTCATTCATATTAATATTATAATGTATAATATATAAAGTTTTTAATATTTTAATATTATCAAAGCTTTTAATATTGTTTTTTAATATTAATAATAATATATTAAGTAATTAAATATTGCGCCTTGCTTAAAAAAAGTACGAGATAAATAACTCGTTTTTTTTTATATGAAAGTGTCAATTTTTTTTGCAAATGCTTGGTTTTTTTTATAAGATAATACAAATTGTATGTAGAGTAGCTAAGCGTTGAATAGTCAGTGGCGAATCTACGAGGAGGGAAAAAGGATCTTCTTTTTTTGCCAATACTTTGACTGAACATACAATAAAAAGAGGATGGAATGTTGTCAGACCATTAACAATATTGAAATATAACCAGTACGTGACAAAAAACGAATGTAGAACATGTATGGATAAAATTTGAAAAAACATAATTTACGAGTGTGCTGATTGTGAAAAAAAAAAACTGGACTATGCATAGGATATTGTTTTCGTAAATACCATTCAACCAACAGATAGATTGCATCCAGTATATTAGTTTAAAATAAAATTTTATTTTCTAAATACCTTTTAATTTTTAGCTGATGTCCCACAACAATTTCTAATTTTAAAATATAAATATCTTGAAAACTTTCACAAATGTTAGGGATAATAAATTGAAATCCTTTAACAAAAGGCCATAGCTATAATTTGAATAAGCTGGTTTTTGGCCGATTTGACTTTCTTATTACGAATTAGCATATTAGGTCGGTATTTTACATAGTCTCTTAAAGATTATTGTTTCATGCAAACTGAACCTGATCCTTCAATACAAGACTATAGGTAGGTACCTGTAATTTGAATACATATATCATGTTATGAAAAATATTCTTTAATTTACCACCTGAAAATTTCCAGTAGCATAAAATCTCAAGGCAACTAAAAGACATAAAATAGGTGGAAACGGTAATCCACGTCGATTCATTTTCACCATTTCATCATATATTGTTGGCAACATTACTTCAATAACTGTTTGTTTTCGAAATCTATACCTTTTTCTAAATTCATTATCATTATAAAAGTGTAATGGATTCTGCATGTCCCTTATATATCTTCTGGGTACTTGTAATATATCGTTTTGTTCATTTATTTCTCGGTTAACTACATAATATTGATGTAAATCGTCCATTGCAAGCGTATTTCAGATTGACGGGCGAATCGCCAGAGCATGCATAAACCTTCTCTGGCGAACCGTCGAAAAATCTCTAAACAGGGCATGCGGTCATTCGAGTGTGAGATCACTGTGAAAGCGACTGGCGCGTATCCACGCGAAACGCCAGCGACTGTTCGGAGAAAGATGCTTTACGCTTGCGTCAACCAGGCTGTAGGTCGACTATGAAACATAGATTTGGTGGTAATCCGCCAGCGACGCGCTGGAGACGGACTATGAATACGAGTGTATTTCTTTTAAAAGTTTCCATAACGTACTTCGACTCATTTCTGGGTAATCCTTATCATCTCGAACTGAGACAAGAACTTTATCCAATGTTGGAAATTCTTGTCTAAACAAGAATTCATGCACTTTCCGTCGAAGTCCTTCTTTAAAATGATATTCTATTTGAAATTGTGGTTTCCCTGGAGCATTACGTGGCATTTGAAAACTACCACATTTCTCTTCTTTAATAACTCTGTAAATCGTAGATTTCCAACACCAAGTGTATTGCTAAGTAACTAAACGGTCTCATCAACACTTTCACATAAACGTTTGTCTGTAAATGATTTAAAACAATTAATATTAATGTTTTTTCATTAACTGTTAAAGGACCAATTTTTCGGCGTTTACACGGCACTTCCAAATTTTCCATAACACTAGTATACACAATAAACTGCACCTTGCAACTGAAGTACCTACTTTTAGTGAACTGTTAAGAATTTTGAATAAGCCACTTGGACCTTCCTACAAAATGGAAAAACCCACTATCACATTTTCTGTGGAATAAGTTTAGAAGGTAATTATCTAGTGAATTACTGTCGTAGATTCCTGGAATTAAAGAATTAAATGTTTGATTGTTGAAACCCTTACTTCGTGAAATGCACTCATTTTAGATAAAATAAAACGTTTTATTTTATCTAAAGAATTACAACTTTATTTTGCAAATAGGTAGGTACTTATTAAACTTTTATTGTTTATATATAACCAATAAAATAAACATCTTACATTTCTTGCAAATTCATTAGTACCTGTTAACCTCCATCACTCCGACACTGCAACCTTATTTAGGGATTAGTAACCCTCACAACTATTGTATTCTATTCTGCTCCAACCTTTATACCTGGTGGTCATACTCAATTTAAAATTGTTTTCCTATATACTTCTGTAAATTTGTTGACAAATATCTGTTTTTTCATTGAGTCACCCGTATCAACAGTTTAGGATTTGCATACCTAATTTATTGTTTTATTACTCTCTCATACATAAAAAATACACTATACTCGTTTCCAATAACCCAATAGATCTATCTACTCTAAAACTTTTCGAAAGAATCATAGCAAAAATCAAAACAAAACGCAAACTTATCAGAAAGTATAAAATATTTCAAAAGATCTCATTCAAAGTCAATAATATCATTATCACTAATTCACAAGATAAGACCGAGATTTTTTAAAACTCACTCCAGGCCGCAGTTATTTCCACCAATAATGTCAATTCTGCCAAGTGATCTAAAACAGATGCCAAAATGAGATTGGAAGACATACTCTACTACCCTTCAATGCACACGGATCCCCATTTTCATCCAATGGTGGCTCCTGTGTCAGGTGACACCGTTAGGCAGATGTGTAACTTAGGTAAAAACACATTTTCTGGCCTTGATAACATAGAGAGAAGATGTCTTAAAAAACTCTGCTGCTTACAAACATAATCATTACATGCCTCTCGTTGAACTACTTTTTTACTCATTTGAAGATAGCCAACAAAGTCATGATTCCCGAATCAGGGAAACCCCCATCCAGCACTGAATTCTATAGACCTATCGCCCTACTAAAGCACCCCAGATAAGTCTACGAGAGGATCCTTAAGAAGAGGCCCGTAGAATTCTTAGACACACACCTTCATCATCCAAAACTTCCAATTTGGATTCAAAGCTGAACACTCCTTACATAATGTATTTATTAAAGCAGCTCTACCTTCATATCACAATTGATCAACGAAATAAATATGTACGCTTATCTTCTTCTTTAAGTGCCGTCTCCCAATAGGAGGTTGGATATTATTATCACTATGATGTATTAAGTACGCTATAGGCATATTTATTAATACCTAGATGGCCTTTGATCAGATTTGACACACAGGTGTGATCTAAAAGCTCCAGTTTGTTGGACTGCCTACTCCCTTAGTAAACATAATATATTTTTATCTTTCCAATCGAACAATCCGTGTCAAGGTCGCTTACAAGTTATCCATACCGTTCACTTGATAAGCTGGAGTCGGCCAGTGCTCAATTATAGTACCAAGATTGTACACAGTCAACAACAGTGACATTACCCACCCCTAACTAGATCAGTCAATACTACCATTTGCTAACGATACTGCACTCCTGTCTGCAGGTACATATAATGGAATGCTGAGAAGTGTGTATTCGAAAAACACAAAATAAGTTGAACAGAATTGTCAGGGGGTGCAACAAATGAAGAGTCACACTTAATGCTTTTTAGAATGCAAATAATTTTATTTAAATTCCCTCGTAGCCGCGAAGCTAAGAGAAACCAAATAATCCTCCTCGGAGTAAATCTAGATTTCAGAATCTCGATGTCCTACTTAAGAGGTCATTTTACCAAGACTGTCAACTGGGATATTGACATTAAAACACCCTGCACAGGGTAGGAAAAAGAACTAAACTCCTAGGCGCTCTGTTTGGAAAACTCGAGAATACCTCATATAAAACTTTCTTGCAACCCTACAAGAATTTGTTTCTACGCATGATTAAACAATCGTCAAATCAACGCCATTGTCGTAACAAAAAATAAACTCCTTATAAAGTGCATGAGGAAACGTGAATATTATCCATTAGCAAAAGATACATTCTCCGTACAATTATTAGTACCAACAACAGAGCTAAGCAAACTCTTAGGACTCCGCTGAGAGCCTATATTTACCAGTTCCCTCAATAAAATCTTCCAGTTGCTGGTAATTAAATTACCAATAAGTATTACAATGTCCTTAAAATAACCGTCAATTATCACAGAGAACATAACTGCGCGCCAAATACATTTGTTTAGACCAGTTCCTAGTATGGTTGGTGACACTGGAAGTACCTTCTGTTCATAGCTTGATTGGATAGTCTAAATTTCACCATTATTACGCTTCTTTTTAATACCACTATCAAAGTTATATATAGTTCAAAGAAAACAAAAATCAATGTATTAACTACAGGGGAATAACACTCCTAAACGCCACCCACAAAATCCTTGCAATTATCCTGCTAGAAAGAACCAAAACATACACAAAAGAAATCGTTGGAGATTATCAATGCGTATTTAGACCGGCCGCTCTACTATTGACCAGATATTCACAAGAAAACAGATAATCGAAAAATGCTGGGAGGTTGATCGTGAGCTTCGTCAGATGTTCATAGATTTTAAACAAGCATTTGATACAGTATACAGGGACAGACTGTGGACAGCGATGCAGGAACTTGGCTTTCCAAAAAAAACTATTAGGTATTAGGTCCCATTCTTTTTTTACTTTTAATTAATGACATCACTTACTTGAAAATTAAAGGGAAAATTTTTCTATTTGCTGATGATACCAGTATTACTTGGAGCAGCTCTGATACTTCAACGCTTCATTCAATTATAACCGATGATTTAATTATAATCAAGGCTTGGTCAGACTCCAACTTACTTAGCTTTAACGTGGATAAGACTGTAGCATTATCTTATAAAGGAGTCATGCAACCCTTGCTTTTGAATGAGAGCCAAATTAATATCGTAAATTCCGTGAAATTTCTAGGTATTCTCATTGACAGTGATCTCAAATGGTCCTTGCATACTGACTCCTTAAGGAAGAAACTAGCCTCAGCTTACTTTGCAATAAGATCTGTTTCGAAGGAACTAAATTTATCTTCTGCCAAAATGGCATATTTCTCATTGTTTGAGTCCCATCTTCGATATGGGCTTCCATTTTGGGGTTCTAGTACAGCGGCCCAATTTGATACTATTTTTAAGTTGCAAAAAAGAGCAATCCGTTATCTATTTGGTCTCAAACAAACAACTCATTGCAAGACCTACTTCAAAAATCACGGAATTTTGACGCTTCCCTCTTTATTTATTTTGGAAACGGTTTGTTTGATTCGAAAGCATCTAAACATTTTTCCGATAGACCTGACCATGGCTACTCCATTAGAAATTCGGATTGTAACGTTTATTTGCCGATCCCGTCCACTCAGCTAGTAAAGAATTCTATTCTATATCGTGCAAAGAAACTTTATAATCACCTTCCAAGAGAAATTAAATCCGCAACATCCTTCATTAAGTTTCGTAAGGTGACAAAAATCTATCTCTCAGAAAGACCATATTATTCAGTTGACGAGTTTCTTAATGTATAACAAAGAAACAAAATTAGTATTGTTTATAATTACATTTGGGTGTCTCAAGCAGTGGCTACAATTTGTCTCATTTGTTGTTGTCTGTACAAATTATGTAGGTTATACAATAATTTTACTAATTTATAATTGTGTTATTCTGTTTTTTACTATATTGTTTTTGTTTTATACTTTTTGTATTATTTGTATTATTTGACTGATTTATTTTTTAGCTTTGTCCATAAAATTGTTCAATAATTTTCAGTGACAATAAAGCATATTTCTAGTTAGGTTGATACGGATGTTGTATGGAACAGCTACGATGTAAGGTGAGAGTTGGACAACAATACTCGGAGACATTTGAAATAAACAGCGGACTAAAACAGGTAGATGCACTTTCACCACAACTCTTCAACTTAGCTCTGGAGCACATAATCAGAAGTGTAAGAATCGAAAAATCTAATACATTATTTCATCGAGAAGGACCAAACTTACGACTGGCATTTGCAGCGATATCGATCTAATCGGAAACATACAATTAAGGACGAAGGAGACTTTCGTGAGGTTCGAGAAGGAAGCAGAAAAGACGAGCTCCAAATTAACGAAAACAAGACGAAATATATGTATATGAGCCGCAATAACCAAAGCAGAGGCAGAATCGGTCAGAACATCACCATCGATGACTTTAACTTTAAGCGCGTTAAAGAATTCAAGAATCTTGGAACAACCATAACTAAAGACAATAACGGATCACAAAAAATAAATAACAGGATTCAGGCTGGCAACAGATGTCTTTTTGCCCTCCAAAACCTTATAAAATCAAAACAACTAACACGACGTACGAAGATACAAGTCTGTAAAACAATCATACGACCCGTTGTGATGTATGGAAGCGAAACGTGGATAATAACAAAAACAAACGAAGAGAGACTATGTGTTTGGGAAAGAAAAATCCTAAGGAAGATCTTTGGTCCTATGCTGAAT
>CAKJVB030000318.1:0-14000 GCA_918026665.1 Diabrotica balteata | reverse complement strand
TCTGTTAGGTAGTTTTTAACGTAGTTTTCAAACTTGTTTGCTGTCTCCTTGTCCGATAGCTTAGGTGACCTGATTACTTCTACAGTGGGTGTATTATGAGCTTTACTTTTTTCTTGGTCTCTATCGTTATTGATTCTTGTCGCACTCCGAAGCTGGTCCTGGGAGTGCGAGAGAGAGTGAAATATATAGTGACCACTATAACTACATAGGGAAAGATCCAAGGAAAAAAGCATACGGAGGCTTAGAATGTCATGGCTGCGCAACCTGGGAGAGTGGTACGGATGTATATCAAATGAACTTTTTGGAGCAACCGTCTCAAAAATCCGAAGAGCTGTGATGATTGCCGACCTCCGTCGCGGAGATGGACTTGAAGAAGAGAAGAAGTTGGAAGTTTTAGTATTAAATGAATTGTAGTCTCAACAATCTTTTAAATATAAATATATGACGATGAATTTAACAGAATTACAACTATATATGTAGATTCAGATGTTGGTAAAGTTTCACTGTCAATAGAGATTGAACCGTAAGGTTATGTTCTGTCTCCTGCCATTGCCCATAATGTAGTATCCTAAACAATTGTTTTAAACTGTTTGTCCTTTTTTTAGTGTTAATTATTTGTTTGCTCAGTGTACTTAAATGTTTGTAATAGTCAATAATGTACTGGGTAGACAATTTTTTTTTGGCGAAATGCCCCTGAAAATGTACGAAGAGCGAAAGTATTTTGGCAAGAGTTTATAAAAGAACTGTGCTAGATATTTGCCTTTTATTTGAGAAATACTTAATATTTATATGTTTTCTTGTATACTCAATTTGTACTCATTCGAAATTTTTCCCTTGTGACTGATCTCTTAAAGAAAATTTGTTTATCTTTGTTTTTTTTTGTTTAAAATCCACTTTCGGCCGATAAAGAATACTACCACGATCACGCCACCTGTAAAAAGGTAGATATAAACCAATCAACTTTTCAAAACAATTTTCTTTCTGTACTCCCGTGCTTTCATGTTTCCTCCTTTGGGAGTAGTAAGAGAGTATATCGGGATCGATATCCCTTCATGTTTTTAAACATGTACTACATTAGAGAAGATGGATGAGAGCTCTTTTTGTTTCAGACGTGCGATTTGAAATTGCATTTTTTGCTCTTCCTCTAGGGCATCCTCGTCCCCGTCGGGGACGGAGTATCAATGACGCGTCGTATTTTTGCTAATGGTGTAACGGCTTTTGTAGTATTTGATGATGATGGAATTTTCTTGTCTACGGAATTACTTTAAGGAGGCTCTTACTGCACCGGAAAATCAACGATGAAGTTTTCAGTTTCAATTTTTTATCTTCTTTACCATTTCATCGTTGTTTATATTTGATAAACACTTAAATGTTTAAGTTAAATAAAATGAAAATATTTTTCCGCGTTCTATATTTAAAATACTTTCTTGTTATTAGAATTTTATGCATAAAATGCCTCTTTATTTTTAACGAAGCATATTCTTAACTAGATTCCATGATTTCTACAGAGTGTCGTAAATAATTAGTTTCACTAAAAATCAGCAACTAAGGTCACTTTAGAGTGTATAAAATATAATTGTGTAATAATGAGTATAGGTTGACTATTGTGTAATTACAATTTATGTCGACGTCATATTTATTTGTTTATAAGTGAGAAAAAACGATGCAGATAAGAATGTAGTATGTTGATTTTATTAAAAGAAGTTATCCATCATTAATGAGTTTATTGAAGTTATTTCTTAAGTAAGTAGTTTGAATGAGGTAGTGCAGAACTATATAGAGCTGCAGTAAATAGGGTCTACATCGTCATGCTGTCTACCACAGAACATTCCAATTATACACAAGGTCATATTTTATGCATAGGTTCCAGCTATGTTCCAACACAGCAGTTGTCGTGTGTTGTTGTTGTACCGTTGCAGCGTTGTAATAGGTGACTTGGTCATAATTTTAAATACTTTCTGTACTAGCTGACGAAATAAAAAAAAATAAAACTAAAAGTAAGTACATTCCAAATCCGTAAACTAATTTTCAAAACCAAATCAGATTTTTGCTTTAATCTGTGCCTTCTAAGAATTGCAAGGCCAAACAGACGTTGATAAAGATGACATAACATATCTCCTCAACTAAGCAAAAATCCTAAGCGAATTGGTTTCTAGTACTCGCAAAAGAGTATACTGAAATAACATAATGACTGTTAAGATTTGATCTCACGTAGAGTGCATCTGTGTATCCGCTTATACTTATTTCACCCTAAAAGAGCTCTTCAGAACGCTCTGAACTTGAAAATAAATCTTCCCTGTCTTAGAAAGCAACTATAACATGGCTTCGTATGGACGCAAATAGCGACATCTGATATTAAATCCGTAAACTAATTATCGAAACCAATTCTTCGTCTACAATCATTTTAAGAAATGGTACAACAACAAGCACGTGCATTTAGTGCTGAGTTATTTTGTAGGCACGTATTATACAAGTCAAGTGCAAAGATGGAACAAAGCAAAGAAATAAACCATTCTTGTGGAATGTCCTCACATTGGTAACGTTTTGCAATAAATGTATGGGCGGAGTGGACTTAATGGATTCGTTAATAACTTTAAATAGAACTAGGATTTATTCTAATAGTGGTACTTCTGTATTATGTTCCATATATTTGATTTAGCAGTTGTGAATGCTTGGTTACTTTTACTTTATAGAAGAGACACCCAGTTACTTGGTATAAGAAAAAACGATGAACTAAGTATTTAAGATTTTAAATCATCTATTGTCGCTTGTCTTAGAGTGTGAGGACCTAGTTTATTTAGAGAAATACATACGGGAAGACGGAATAGGTCATTGGCCCAAACTCTCGCGGGCGTTGCAAGAAACCGTGATGCCTAGGCATGCCAAAAGTAATATGTGAAAAATGTAAAGTAAATTTGTTCTCTACGCCTAATTCTAATTACTTTGTGGACTTTCATAAAAATTAACTTTTTTCCTATTGTAACTTGAGAGTCACAATCCCTATTAAAACAAAGGAAATAAGAAATTAAATGAAAATTTTTAAAAATGTTTTAATTTGATCCTATCCTGTAAATATATAACAATAGAAATTTTTTTTGCATTTAAAAAAAATGGGCAGTACAGGGTTAAAGAAGAATAAGTAATTTCTAAACTAAATATTCAATAGGGCAGCTATCATATTGACTGCTAACATAATATCGAAGACTGGTAAGAACTGTGGTCGGATTCAGATTTTAGCAACAACTGTCTGACTTTATGCGGCGCAGACCGCTGGTTTTTCGCACCTACAGTGTAGAGTGTTGACTGGGTAATTAAAAGCCTGGAATTAACAAGAGAATAGGCTGTAGCTATTTGACTGCTTAGTGACAATTTTCTGTTCAACTTTCTTTTCAGATAATATCTTTCTCAACAAGGCGTAAACAGTATTTCTATTGAAATATTTTATTTTCTTATCCTATATAAAAGGATTAACGTTAAAACCTTTGTTATTAATTTCTTAATATCCATCATGAATCATACTTTAACCGAATACAAATCACTATCGGCGTGAGGTGCCTGAAACCAGAATGGAAGGTATATCTAGAGTCAGACTACCAGCGTACAGGTTGTCAGCGCGCAGGTGCATTTTGGTCAGACCTACCTAAACACTAAGGATTATTCGCACACCGACTCGGCAACAATCGGCGTCGGCTGTCTCACTTCGAAAACCAGCGTTCATCTTGGACATACCAATGCTGGTGAATATCTAGATATTTCTACAATATCTTCAGGACCAAGGTCGAAAAAGTCTAAATAAAATGAGTAGGGGAGAGTGTTGTACCTCGGACCGGGTTGTACCTCGGGTCAGTTGACTTTCTTTCTTACCCACTGCAGATTTCTCTTCGATTTGGTTGAATTAGTGGTTTAATAATATCAGCGGTAGATGGCATCTAAATACACTCATCAAAAAATTGCAGCGTGGTAACTTGCAGATCGTTTTGTGTTTTGTTTGATCGTAAGTAAATTATTTACCTATTTGCTATCTGTTAAAATCCGCTTCAAATGTAAATACATATATTTTATTATTATCTGTAATGGACAATATATATTTACGCTTGATAATCATGAATGTATTTTTTGTCTAAACGCATAACCTAATATTAGAAAACAAAAAACAGCTGAAATTGTTACGTTGTGTACCTTGGGTCACCGGTAGGTCGTGTACCTTGGACCGGACCAAGGTACAATCTTATTGCGAATTAACATTATTTTGACTTTTATTTAAATTAATTGGTGTGTCTGTTACCAAAAAACCTTTTATTATTGTTTCAGATAGTCATTTTAAAATGCCGAGAAGTAAAGTGGGTATCCAAAAGGCCACATTTAAATGCCCAGAATTTAACTGCAGCCGCAAATAAATGCATAAGTGGTGAATTATCAATTAGGGAAGCAACAAAGTGCTATAACATATCAAAAACCACGCTGATCAGGCACGTAAAATTCTTCAGGCAGTCGGGAGCTTGAGAATTTTCTTATGTTGCTGCGAATAATGTAAAACAAGTTTTTAATAAAGAAGAGGAAGCTGAGTTAAAAATATATCTTCTCACTGTTGCACGCCTCCACTATGCTTTGACGAAAATGGAAGTTCATACTGTAGCATACCAGTATGCAACTGCAAATAACAAGTCTCATCTGCCTTCTTGGGACCAAAAAAAGATAGCTGGCAAGGAATGGCTGAGGCAGTTTCTTAGAAGACATGAAGATTATCACTTCGTAAACCAGAACCTACAAGTTTGGCCAGATCAACATCCTTCAATAAAACAAATATATCTTCTTTTTTAAGAACTACAAAGAAGCTTTATCTCGTGGAGATTTTTCCCAGAAAAAATTTGGAATTGTGACGAGACAGGGTTAACGACTGTCCATGTACCACCAAAAATTGTAGGACCTAAGGGAATAAAACAATTAGGTCAAATGACAAGTGGAGAGCGAGGTCAAAATGTAACCTTGATAGCCTCAATAAATGCAATCGGAAATCATATTCCGCCAATGATGATATTTCCAAGGGTTAATTTTAAGCCTCACATGCTAAAAGGTTGTCCAGTTGGAACTATAGAAGGTGCAAATCTGTCCGGCTGGTCAAACGAAATATTGTTTTTGGAATACCTACAACACTTTAAAAATCATGTGAAACCAACAGTTGAAAATCCAGTTATATTACTTTCGGATAATCACGATAGCAACGTGAATGTAAGTGTCATTAATTTCTGTAAGAAGAATGGAATTCTACCGATAACGTTTCATCCCCACACCAGCCACAAAATGCAACCGCTCGATCGAACAGTTTTTGGACCGATAAAAACTTACTATAATACCGCCTGTAGTGAGTGGATGAATATGCACCCTGGACAACCTATTACGATTTACGATAAAGCCGAACTTGCAGGTAAGGCATTTCCAAAAGCATTTACTACATCTAATATACAGAAGGGATTTGAGGTGAGCGGTCTCTATCCCTTCAATAAAAACATTTTTGAAGATAATGAGTTTCTGTCTTCGTATGTAATTGATCGTCCTTTAAACCAGCTTACTGACAGTTGCGAGCAAGTCAATGTTGAACAGGACGAGAAAAAAACTAAAACTACAGTTAATGAAATGGAAATATCTACTCCTTCTACCTCAAATATTCGTCAAGCAGGAACTTCAGGAAGTTCTATTACACTTGAAATGTTGCGACCCTATCCAAAGGCACCTGTTCGCAAAAAGAAGTTAGGAAGAGCAAGAGGAAAGTCACGAATACTTACCGACACTCCAGAGAAAAATGAAATAGCTACGCTTAAAAAGGGAAAGACGGTATCATTTGAGAAAGTGAAGGCAGTTACAAAGCAAATAGCGACAGAAGATATACAAAATGTGCCAAAGAGAGCTGCTAAGTATGATAGTGAATCAAGTTCAAGTGATGGAGGTACATTTGAGGACTTGGTAACTAGAGAGACTTTGTTTTAGTGAAAGTGGCAGGGAAGAAATCTTTTGTTGATTATGTTGCCGAGATACCGAACAGTGGAATTAATAATGAACTTAGATATTTACGTAGAATTCTAGATTCCAATAAGTTTATAAACGACTCAACCGAGACTTATGATTTTTTACGCAATGATATTGTACGTAAACTTCTGCAACCGCACAAAATAAGCGGAACTGCACGTCACGATGCGCACCTGAAATTTAATGTTAAATTTAGCGGTTCATAATGTTCTGATTATTTTGAGATATTCAATAAATCATTTCAAGATTTGTTCTATTTTTTTATAACTGACCCAAGGTAGGTACAATATAATGCTGGTCCAAGGTACAATATAATGCTGGTCCAAGGTACATTACCAGTTTGTACCTTGGGTCAACATGCATAGACAAAGTAACTAATGCATTGGATAAACTTTGCAAATATATAATTTTAGGATTTAGAAAAAAATAAAAACTAAAAATTGACCCACGGTACAACACTCTCCCTAGTTTGCGTAGAACCAGGGTAATAATTGACGGTTAAAGCGTAGCACTAGCCCTATTACCTTTTTTATATATCGTAGACCCATGAAATATCAGACTACCCTGCTATAATCTCAAAGCCACTCGTTATTATTATAAATAAATAAATGTATGTATGTACAGCGTTAACAGGCCTTTTAGGCCTATTGTTGGATGAATAATTTCCGTGTTCTCCTCTTAGCTATCAGCTTTCAATATCTGATTCCAATCTCTCAGACATCTTCCATCACTACATCTCCCATTTCTTTTTTAGTCTTCCTCTCTTTTTTGTCCCCAGCAATTCTCCAAGCAATGCTAGTCAGCGTATGCTAAGCATTGGTGTTCCTTGTATAAAATAGTTTCGGACCTATTTATCCCACAAACCCTAACAATTTTTTCTAGAACTATATTGAATGGCAATGTAGACAACGGGTCTTTTTGGCCAACACCTTTTTTCACATTAAATTTTTTTGAACTGTACCGTTGCATTTCAAAGCACAAATGGTTTTTCTAATTGTCATTTTTACCAATCTAATTATTTTTTCTTGCACTTGGAATTCTTTTAGCATTTCTTTTTAGCAATTTTTTTCTGTCTATTGTATCGTAATCGGCTTTGTAATCAATGAAAAGTGCTAAAATGCTGTATTTATAGCAGTTGATTAGGATTTGTTTTACCATAAAAATTTGATCGGTTATCGATTTTCCTTTCCGAAATCCTCCCTGGAGTTCTCCTAGATTCTTCTCTATATATATTTCTAGTCAGTTTTTAACTAGTAAGGCAAGTACTTTATGTATTGCCTCTAATAAGGATATTCCTCTATAGTTTGCGTATTCAGTTTTATTTTCCTATTTGTGTATAGGAATTATAATCGACTTATTCCATTCTTGAGGCATTTCTTCAGCATCTTATACTTCTAGTATTTAGCTCATCAAGGTTTATTAAGGCTTCTGCTCCATATTTTATGTTATCTGCCACAATGCCGCTCTCCATGGGGCTTTTTTGATGTTTCATATCGTTTGTTATTTATTCAATTCCTTCTCTTGTGGACTTTGGCATTTCTTCTATTACTATTTGAGGTTTAGGAACATAATAAGTTTCTTCAATAGTCACTCCGTCATTTAGCATCTCTTTGAAATATTCTTTCCACTTTCACATATTTGGTCTTCGTCCACTATCAGGTTTCCTTACTTATCTTTTACATTCATCGTTTCTTCCTGATACCCAGTTTTAATGTATTTTACATCTTTGTAAAAATTTTGTATTTCATTTTTCTTGTAATTTTTTTAATGCGCTTTATTTTATCATCCATATAGTTTTGTTTCCGCTCACTTGGGATTATCTTTACTTTTTTCGTTGTTCGGTTTACCTTTTTAAAACATCTTGTTTTGGCGATCGTAAACTTTTTAATCTAAAACCTGATCTTTTTTTAACTCTCTTCTACATTCGTCATAGAACCATTGGTTTTTTTTAATCGTTTTGTTCTTGGTAGGTTCTTTGACGTTGCTACCTTTATAGTGTTTGTTATTTTCAAGAACTTTTGTTGTATGTTACAGTAGTACTTTATTGCTTGGCGTAGATTTCTTGTATATCCTTTTGATAATCCTGCGCTACCTCAAATTTCGCAGTTTTTCAAAATTAAATTTACGTTGCCCTGTTTTTTTCCGTTAATACTTTTTATTTATTGCTTCTCTTATATAATTCTAACCAAAAAATGAATTGAGTCTACGTCAGCCCCTCTGCACGTCTTCATATTTGTTATTAAATTGGCGAACTTCGCTTGTATTAGGATGTGGTCACAAATAAATAAATAGTCTTTGATTTTTTACGTATTTTTTCAGCTAACTTAATTAAGATTTTAACTCATTTTCAATTTGTAAACAAATAAAACGCAACTAACAACTTCGATTAACGAGCCCTGTACGACAGTAGAAACGAAACACCAAAAAGAATAATTTCCAATTTGAAAATTCCATCAGGTCTAACAATCAACTTATTTACCGCTAGAGCAACGGTGAAAAAGCTGTCACATGGACTGACCTGGAAACTACAATGGAAATTGCAAGTGTACTGTGGTTTTTTGATTGATTTTAATTACTTTTTTGAACTAAATTGTCAGTGAAAAATTCAATTACCCGAACGTCCAGCGGCCGTCACACATCGGACGGTCAGGACGCGGAGTTTATTACTTTTTGGACCGAGTTGATCATGACTTTCGAGGCAGTTATAGGCACAATTGTCCTTTCTCTTCTCTAATTTCTTCGTAGGCCGGTTACTCGATTTTGTTGCCCTCCAAAACTAGGTAAAATTTGTCAAATTAGATAAAATTTTTGTGGATGTAATTTTAGAGACCACACTTATATTTTAAATATTACAACCGAACAAAATATTGACTTTAAAACTGTTAACATACGTAGTGCTGAAGACGTTATAATCAAGTATAGAAGCTTTGCTCTAAAAAGGTTTAGTAGACTTGTTTTATAGATGGGTGATACTGAAACCATAAACATCCAAAGAGAAGTTAGACAAGGTTGTATACTATCACCATTATTATTCAACTTGTACTCAGAGGACATCTTTGCACATGCTTTAGATTAAGCACAAGAAGGAATAAAAGTCAATGGAAAAATTGTAAACAATATCAGATATACCAATGATACAGTACTGATTGCTGGCAGTAAAGAAGAACTACAAATTCTGTTAACCAAAGTAGTGCGACAAGTAGAACTATACGGCCTTAAGGTGAATGTAAAAAAAACCAAAACAATGGTAATTTAAAAAAAAAAACACACCAGTTCTAAACATGCTAGTCAACAACAATCTAGTTGAACAAGTGAAAAAGTTTACTAGGCTGTTGGATACACGAGACCTTAGAAAAGAACAAGAGGTTAAATTTAGAATAAAACAAACAAGAAACACCTTCTTAAAGATGCGACAGTTATTCACTACCGTAATCTTGATTTGTCCCTACGATACCGCATGATAAAGTGTTATGTATATAGTGTACTATTACATGGAGTGGAAGCTTGGACGTTAACAGTCAGCTCGTTACCATATTTAGAGAGCTTTGAGATGTGGGTATTTCGTCGCATGACGACTAGAGAACGTGAACTCATAGAAATTGTCAAAAGCGTAAAACGTCTTATGTTGGACACATATTTAGACACGACAGGTATAACTTCCTTCAGCTTATTATAAAAGGGAAAATAGAAGGCAGACGTGGCCGGGTAGACGGCAAATGACCTGGCTGTGCAACATCAAAGATTGGACAGGATTAGACTTTCAAAGTTTAATAAGGAAAGCCCAAAATAGGGAAAACTTTGAAAAGGTCATCGCCAACCTTCGCTAAGAAGACGGCACCCAAAGAAGAAGAAGACTTATTTTCCAAAACTTTATTTTTGTTACAAAGAATTTGTCGAAGGTGGTATTAAGAACACATTATCATTATTGTCATGCGAGGATATCGTTGATTTTGATTCAGTTTTGCCGACTTTATAAAACATAACAGGATTTTCTTAACATCCGATGACATATAGGGCTAAATTATTTTCATTCTTATCATGATCTTTTTTAATGTGTTCGTCTCATATAGGTTCAGGAACCTGAATAATATAAATATAAATAAGTTAATTTTATTTATTGCTTTAGTTGTTCATCTCACTATTAAGTTTTAGATTGTTTAATACTAAAACCATGAATTTTCTTTTTAATGCCTGGTTTTTTTAGACTCCACCAGAAGCCTCTTAATTTTAGTAATATTTCCAATGTTTGAACTACATGCATTGCAAAATATACAAATCCCACGTACTTTTTGCCTTATAACTAGATTATTGATCGAGAGATTTGTGCAAGCATTGTATATTGGTTTTTACAACTATCACACTGAAGATTTTAGAATAAAGAAACGATTTTACAAGACTGTTGTTAAGACCAGCTTTAATTAACGGAACTGCACCAATTAAAATTGATGAGTTGCAAGCCTGTAGGAAGAAACATAGAAAGATAAAAGACCTGGTGCATACACTTAGATAAAACGTACCATGGGTAAAACATGTCTGTGAAGAGGATTAACATTGGTATTACCGAAGATAAAAGCTCATGACAAAATGTCACAAGGAAGACGACCTGCTTAGGAATAACGCCGAAGAGAATTATAACGATGAATTATGTTTTTATTTATATCTTTTAAATCTAAATTTCGTTTTCCGTATATATCGTGTTTCCAACGAATAATACCAGTGTGATGTAAAATATATACATAGATATTTAGACAATTAAAGGTTTACGTGAACAAAGACAACAAAACAAAAACTTTTTGGTGGAAAACCCTTAAAATCCGTTTTCCCTCGAATAAGTAAAACGTAATAACCCATCAGATGAAAATTGAAACGCCGGCGGCACTTTTTTAAATCCTGCTTTTAAAGTTTCATCATTTTTGCATACTTAATGCAGACCTAATCATCTACATAGCCTTCGGCAAGTTTTTAAAAGAAAATAAACCTCTCAGTTGTTATTAAATTAAAAGTGTCTTTACAAAAACATCAATTTGTTTGTTCGAAAGCCAAAAAAAGGTAGGCGATTAATTTTTTACTGTCGGCTTTTAAAATCTTTTTGCCTGATAACTTTCGAGAAATAATCTTTGTTGAATGGGAAAATAGGATTTCGTTTTCATATTAAAATTAAGTTTGTGTAATATTTGTAAACTCATTCAAAATGCTAAGACTTTGATCCTAAAACCCTTCTCCATTACTAAAAACGCATACCTTACAACTCTATGCAGAGAATAACCAGCAAAATCGTCCAAAGGCGAATCTTTTTCAGAAATACTTAAATCAGAAATCATATAATGCAACTTACCCGGTAGGGATATTGTAAACCGACGCTCAGGTGTTTTGAATGACAACGTTGAGCTTTGGACCTGGGTCTATAGATCTAGGATGTGGTAACTTAGATACAAAAATTGGAATTAAAACGTTATAAAGAAAACGACAAAATGTAGTACTAAAGGAAAGAAGAAAAATCAAGGGCGCCACTTAATCCTTTTTTAGGAGAAGATGAAAATTTGACACTCGACATTTGGAAAGATTGATTTAAGACAGATTCTAACAGAATAAGAAATATGCTAAGCATCTTTAAAAAAACCAAAATAAATATACAGTCAAAAGGAAGAGAACAAAATACACTTACTTGATATTCTCGCTATACATTTCTGTCATAATTATCTTACTATTCCCCAAACGAAAGCAAAAGGTGAGAGAGTAATAAATAAATAATTGCTACAAATTAATAGTTTTTATTTTTTAAAGCTCAGCTAAGAAAAGTTTATACAGATCACGACATTGTTTTATTGACCATACAACACAATGGCAATCATTGTGACATGTTGCTCGTTTCCACCTCTACATTCATTTTACAGTAGGTACTAATTATCGTAATTGTCCCATTGACATCAAAAATTTCAAATAATCAAGTAATTAATAAAATGCTTATTATGTTGTATACCGTCCAAGCCTTCAATAGTGTACAAAGTGCTATGGAAATTAACGAGAATGCTCGAACTGTTCAGCGAGTTCTCAAAAGGAATAGATATCACTGTTTTAAGATACAACCAACACAAGAACTCTTTCCGTAATATTACTTTGGGCAGATGGAGTTTCGTGAATTCATGGTAGATAAACAGAATGAAAATGTACACTTTTGAAAAATATTTTATTTCTGATGAATCTTCATTTTTATTACATAAAAAAATACAATCCATCCATTGCAAGGTATTATTCTCGGAAAAATAAGCACCTCAGTATTGCAGTGCGAGCGTAGCATCGGTAAAAGTTAAATGTTTGGACTAGGCTGTTAGGCGACCATATTGTCGGTCATTTTTATTGATGGAAACCTAAAGGAGCTAAACATTTACAACTTTTAATTTCCAGGAGGTTTATTTTTAACAGGATGGGTGTTCGGCTCACAATTCTAGAGCAATTATTGACTTCCTCAATCAAACATTTCCTGATCGAATGATAAGTACACGTGGTACAATTAAATAGCTCGCTAAATCCTGTGACATAGCGGCCTAACAATTTCTTTTTTTTTGGTTTTTTCCCAAAGAAAACATTTATAAGCATCAGTTTGAAAGGGCCACAAACTTAGTCGAATTAAGGGCAAAAATACTTCATTTCTCTGCAAGAATTAAACCAGCCCCCCTTTAAAATATGAAGAGAAATCTGTATGACAGAGTTGATTACTGTTTAGCACAAACAGGTGGAATATTTGAGCCTTAATTTATTATAATCTGCTTTCCTAATTTTTATTTTTTGTTAGGTCAATTTTACGAAGTTTGTAGGTTGTTAATTAGGTAGTATTTTTTATGTTTATGTTTGGAAAAATTTTATTGTTTTTTTTATTTAAAAGTACAAACGATTCTTATTCTAATTGTTTTCTTCTTTCTTGTCTCATTGTTATATGCTTTTTTCCTTCCATAAAATTTGTACAATTTTCAGTGACAATAAGGCATATTACTTATTTACTTACTTGTTTATTTGTATTGATATTAAGGCTAAAATATAACCAAAAAATTAGTTTTAGACATTATAATAAATATACTGTAGAGATGGGATTGCAATAAATCTTGCATAAATTGCAATAAAATTCCTATGGTCAACAAAACAATACCTGTATAACTAAGTGAAGCTGAAGTGTGAATTGAAATAGCAAAAATTAACAGACAATAAAACTTTACCTCAGTTAATAGTATATCATGATATATCGTGTGATAATTTACTACCTAATAAAATATACCTAAAAATAAAGCTGAAGAAAAAATATTATAATTATCTCTTGAGTACTCGAGTATTAAACACACAAGCTTTTGGGTTGTACAAAAAAACAAAGGTTATTCAAAAATACAAAAAAATTGTGGGACATACTCTATATAAAAAACATAGCACTGTACTGCACCAAATACATATGGATTAAAAATTAAAAATAAAACCAGATATATTTCCTTGGTTCCGCAATAGAAAATATTCAGGTATGTATCTCCAACTGTTTTAACAGGTTTAAATTAATTTCAAACATAATTTACAAAGAACTCTGCTTTTTTTCGTCTAATCGGCATTGCACTTACATTGTCCAGTTTAACTTTTAACTTCATTTCAGCTTAGCTGTTATTGCATCTTTTGAAATGAGGTCATGTTTACTTAAATTCTTACGGTACTTAACCCCTTTTTAATTTTTTTACTGAATTGCGTTTATATACAAACCTGCCTCTTTTGGTCCCGGACTTCTGTACTTGAAGTCGACTGTTCACGGCGACGCAATCCAAAATATATTCTCCCCACGAGGAGGGACGGAAATTTCCTTAAGTGGACTTTTATTTATACACTGCGTATATAGCAACTTTGGAATACAGCATTTTATTTAAAATATTTATGCACGAAACTGAGATAAAAATAATTTAAAAGTGAGACAGTTAGTATGACATCTTGGAAGAGTACTTGGCTAC
>CAKJVB030000317.1:0-14000 GCA_918026665.1 Diabrotica balteata | reverse complement strand
AACAATAATTACTGTCCGAGTCATTCTTTTTCACTTTCAAAATTTTTATTTCTCCCATCTTTACTGTTTCTTTTTTTATGTTCTTGGAAAAATTTTTGCCTATGGAATTTGCCAGCTCTTTTATGTCATAAAAATTATCGTGTATCAACTCATTTACTTCATAGGCTTTGCCAGTTTTCTTTGAGTTTCTAATTATGTGCGCATATTGGTCAGGTGAATATATAGGTCCTGACTTTAGAGGTTTTTTTATTCCTCTTTCGATGAGGGAGTGAACATTGTCTCCCTCATTTTAAGTATGTCCCTTAATTAGGTATTTATGAGTGATGGAGTTGATAAAATCGAGATGGTAAACTGCATACACATAAAGCGCTATAATAAACTGATTTTTCTGCTGCCCGCAGCAGTTATCAGAGTAAAAAATCAAGTCTAATTTTAAAGCTAGTTCCTCCGAATGGTTTTTTAGGCTGATCATAAATTTGAGCAGACAAGTTCCAATTTCTATAGCTCCTCGTTTGTCTTCACCCTCATGCCAGACAAAACAAGCAGTGTCTTTAGACTTTAAGTTATATATCGTGAAGTTATACACATTCAATTTTGATACGTAGTAAAAGTTTGACGCATTGCCTTTAGGACAAGGCATTGCAGCTTGAAGATCATACACGGCTACAATACAATTATCGGGAGTATACTGTTTGTCGTCTTCTTTATTTTTTCTTGCTAGATTCTTTTCTTTTAAGTGCGTATCATACTTTTTCCTCAACTCTTCCTTATCTTTTTCTACGGCATTACTAAAAGATGTGCAATCCTCACACTGATCCTTTTTCGGTTGGAAAAAGGCAATGTTAAATTCGCTGTTAAAAATTTTATAATACATTAAGTAATTGCCGCTTGGTAGATCTTTTGAATCGCAATCGAGTTCATAATCTCTATGCAACTCTGCTATAGTTTTACCTCCATCAATATAAAGCCTCTTTGTGTCGGACCGGCAGTAGTGGCTTTCAATTTTAGGTATGGAGTCTATGTGGCGTCTAATACCCTCTTTTATAGCAGGATCAATAGTAAAATGTTGGCTATGTTTGCCTCGATTGTCCAGATCTAGTGTTCCACATGCGTTATTCTTCTTCTTAAGTACAGTGCGGACTGTAGTATCAGTAATATCTAACGTGGCTTTAAAAAATATTTTACATACTCTAATTCGTTCATTATTAACAGTAAAATAAAAAGCATTATTTTTTTCACGATTACTATTATGCATTTTGTACGAATATCTTGGTTCAACCACTGAAAGATGGCGTAGAACAAATTCACGTTGTCTCTGCAAGTCTCCCATGGTCCAATAGTTATCAAAAATTTGCTGGCGTTGTGTTTCTGTAATCTTTTGTACACAATTTTGTTTGCATTTTTCAGAACATGGTGCTTTTAATGACTTTGTAGGAACTATGGTCATTTCTTTTTTTGAATTAGACCAGTAAGACTTACCAGAATTTCTCAAAATTTTCGCTTTGGCGCGTAACCAGTTATTGGGTGTAGCTTTTTGTTTCGGTTCTTTTCTCGAATTAACATTTTCTTTACCTTCAATACATGGAGAAGCTATATCTGCAGAAATTGTAGACCGTGAAGCTATGGGATCAGAAGGGTTACTAAAATTGTTATTTGTAAACCTTCCAGCTACTGGCTCAGCAACACAATCGCGTGGAGTTTCATCTTCGTTGGTGCTAGATGACGAAAAACACCTCAGGATATTTTCTATTTTAGATGGTGCAACTGCTTTTGAACAAGCTTGATCTGCTTCAGAATCTGAACTGGACGAACTGCTTGAACTACTGGAGCAGCTGTTCGAACCACTTGAGCTGCTTGAACTGCTCGATCTAGATGAACTGCTACGAGATTTTGATTGTCTAGGGATAGCTTCGAGTGAATTTGGTTGGCTGGAGACATTTTGCTTTAAGTGTAATTCTTCATTATTAAAGTCTTGGTTATTGTCTTCGGAATCCAACTGTTTTGGAGATTGTCGCTCAGAATCAGGAATTGGTTCATTTATCAAATAATCCGTCGTGATCTCCTCTGATGGTATCAATGATTTTTTACGTTTGAATTTATTCTTGCGACTTCTACGGTTATTTGCATCACCATTCGAATACTCGTAATCTGGGTCTTTGACACTATCATCGGAACAAAAATCCTCAAAACTGTCTATGTTGTTTGTAGATATTATGGGGGATAAGGTAGGGTGTTTTCTTTTGGTAACTTGCTGGTCAGTTGATGAGACAGTCGGTTTACTATTTTCATTTTTGTTAATATTCAGTTTAATGTTCATGTTTTGGAACATTTCAATAGTACGGCGATTTGACACTGCAAGAAAAAGTTTTCAATAAAAATAGTGAAATAGCGAAATGACTTTTTTATTTTAAGGATGCTCAACTTATTATTATTATCAATCAGTATCAAAATCTCACAAAACGATGAACATAATCAAGACAAGGTGATAGTTTTATTTATTGCACAATCGGTGTAGTCAAACCAATAATAATTAATAAAGACTATTTTTTATTTTACAGAATAAACGCAACGAATTTTAGTATAATGATTTTTAAAACCTTTACAAAACTCAGAATTCAGAATCAATTATTGTGAATATTGTTGTATTATGTTTAAGGTCGTGAGTTTTGGATGCGAATTTTTAACGAATAGCATCTCATTTCATTATAATACGTGAATATTTTATTATTGTTTTCGTGAATAAACAAGTAAGTCCGAATAAGTGAAGTCATTTTACTTACTTTTTGACGAAGAACAGAATATCACTAGATGATGCACTTTTCTTTAAAAAAATTATTAAAACTAGACTAAGTTTTTTCGTGAACAAACACACAAAACGAAAAGATATACTATTGCAGAAAGTATTCATTAATTTTAAATTGATTATTTCAAGATGTGTTGTTATTCTGCAAACAAACAATGTTATTACCTGTAAGGACTTGTAGCAACTGGTAATCGTCGATTGTTCATGAAAGATGGTGCCGAAAATCAACCAATCACATAAAGACATTTTGTGGCGCCACGTTGCCAGTTTTGGATAGTAGGGACCGTTTTGGATATCGCTGTGTGCTTAACTAGAAAATGAACTATTTTGGATTGTGTGGTTATTCGTGAAAAGCAGCGAACTATACCTGAAGGCTTAGAAGTCGAAAATAACAAAATTTTAAGGCTTAAGGAAGCCATATACGGTTTAAAACAGTCAGCTAGGTCTTGGTATGAAAAAGTCGATAACTTCTTAATTTATCTAGGTTATAAGAAATCTGATTATGAGCTATGTCTGTACACAAAGATGAAAAATAGTCTAAAAACCATTATCTCTGTTTATGTTGATGATTTTTTTTATTTTTTCTAACGATTCAGATGAATCAGATAATTTAAAATTGAAATTAAATGAATGTTTCAAAATTAAAGATTTAGGAGAAATTAAGAATTGTGAGTATATATGAGAGTAACTCGTAATAAAGAGAATGATGTTATAACTCTAAATCAAAAATCCTATATTGAACAATTGTTAAAAAGGTTCAATATGGAGGATTCCAAAGAAGTTGCTACCCCAATGGAGATTAGTTTAAGTTTGAATAGAGAAGATAATGCATCTCTTCAAGTGCTTTATCAGAATTTAATAGGTGGTCTTATGTATCTGTCAGTTTAGACAACACCAGACATTTCATATTCTGTAAGTTATCTCAGTCAATTTAATAATTATCATTCAGAAACGCATTGGAATCATGTAAAACGAATATTAATACGAATACGAAATACTCGCAAAAGGAGCAACAATTGTAAGAAATCAAATCCTTGGACCCTACTTTATCGAAGGTAATTTAAACGGGGCAACGTACCTTGAGTTTTTAATGGGGTATCTCGTACCTACTTTATATGCAAACGTAACCTGGAGGTTTTGATGAAGTTTATGGTTGCAACATGATGGTGCACCTCCAAATTATGCTGTAGATGTTAGAAGGTACCTAGATGAAATTTTTCCGAACAGGTGGATTGGTAGACGTGGACATATTGAATGGGCAGCGAGCTCACCAGATTTTAATCCTTTGGATTATTTTATGTGGTGCCATCTGAAGAATGTTGTGTATCAAACGAAACCAGCAAATATTCAAGAATTACAATAGATAATTCGGACAGCAATAAACAATATTTATCAAGACACAATAAACAAGGTTCAACAAGAATTTGTACAAAGTTTGGGTTACTGTCAAATACAGCAAGGGCTGCAGTTCAACATTTATAAAGTTATGTATTTCATCGTATTCTGTCCGCTAGACAATAAGTATTTTTGATAATATTGTTAATTTAACTAACGCGTTACTTTATGAACACACATAAAACTATTGTATTTTTGACCACCCTGTACCAATTTGAATCAACATGTAATACATTTTTGGAATCAGCTCAGCTAGAGTAATCTTGAAATCTCGAAAATTGAGGCAAAATGGGGGTGTTCTGTTTAAAAAAAAATGACGGTGACGTCATTACTCGAAAGTAATTCACCCTGTATATTAGAATATTATTTTAAAATACGATAAATTAAAATCAAAAATCGAGGTGTTTCAGGATTAATTCTTTAAATGCTGTGTTTCGCTAAAAAAGAATTTGTTCCATACTTTACGGACACAGTGTATAAGGTTTAACCTAAAACACTTAAATAAAATATTCAACATTACCGAGATAAAGAGTGTTTAATTACAAATATAGGGGAAAGTGTTGTACCTTGAACCAAATGTACCTTGGACCAATTGAGATTTTGCGTATTTGTAGAAATCTGTGTGATCTCGCATTATTTCAGTTTCGTAGTGGTTCCAAGAGATGTCGCCACATCCTGTTGTTGTTGGAATAAGATCATTCTGTTTCACTGTAGGTCTTGATATTTTTTCATTCAGTGTGAAAGTAAAAATTTTGATTTTACATTTTTAAGTGTTATTGAATTTTCTCTTAATATTGGGTAACAGTTCCTGTGCAGGTAAGTTTGTTGTATATTCTTCTTTTAAGTGCAGTACTGACCGAATTTTTAAACATAATCTAAAACACAATATGAACTTGGAAAATGGTATCTGCTTTTAATGTACCTTGGTCCAATAAAAGAAATGTACCTTGGACTGGTCCAAGGTACATGCTCTCATTGTTAGACAAAATACGGCTCTAAAAATAAAATATTTTTTTGTTTTTAGAAAATGCCTCGAAGCAAGATGGGAACCAAACGTCCTGCAGTTAATCTAGAAAACCTTAATGCCGCTGTAGAAGATGTTCTTGTACGGCATCTTTCCATATGTGAAGCAGCGAAAGAAAATAATATTTCAAAAACCACTTTGCTTAGGCATTTAAAGATTCATCAAACTTCACAGGAGAAAACTTTTAATTATAAAAGTAAAATTGCACATAAGCGAATTTTCACAAACGATGAAGAACATCTATTGGTAGATTATCTAAAAACGGCGGCCAAGTTACATTATGGCCTACCAAAGAAAGAATTTCAAAAATTAGCATACGAATTTGCTAACGAAAATAATAAGAAAATTCCAAATCCTTGGTTAGAAGAAAAACAAGCTGAGAGAGAGTGGATACGAGGATTTTTACATAGACATCCAACTGTAGCTTTACGACAACCAGAAGCTACAAGTATTGCAAGAGCTACTGCTTTCAACAAAAACACTGTTTCAAACTTCTTTGTTAACTTAAAAAGTTGTTACGATCGCTACCATTTTGAGGCAAACAAAATATATCATGTTGATGATACTGGTAATACTACCGTTCATGTTCCTCCAAAAATATTAGCACAAAAAGGTCAAAAACAAATAGGAAGCGTAACTTCTGGAGAACGAGGAGTCAACATAACTATGGTGGCAGCTATAAATGCAGTTGGTAATCAGGTGCCCCCTATGCTTATATTCCCTAGAGTACACTTTAAGGAACACATGCTAAAGGGTGCTCCTTCTGGAGCATTAGGGGTTGCAAATCCTTCAGGATGGATAAACGAAAATTTATTTATAACATATTTGAAACACTTTATAGCTCACGTTAAGCCATCCATAAATGACAAAGTGCTTCTTATATGTGACAACCATGAATCACATATCTCGGTTCCTGCAATCAATTTGGCAAAAGACAATGGGGTGGTATTATTAACTATACCGCCCCATACATCTCACAAGCTACAGCCACTTGACAGAACTGTTTTTGGTCCATATAAAACGTTTTTTAACCAAGCTTCAAATCAGTGGTTAACAAATAATCCAGGAAAACCTATAAGCATTTACGACATTTCCGAAATAATTGGAATGGCATATTCGAAGGCTTTTTCGATTAACAATATTGTGAAAGGCTTTCTTGTGACAGGAATTTGGCCATTTAATGACACTTTTTTTAGTAAAGATGAATTTTTATCGGCCTACGTCACCGACCGACCTGAACAGTTCGAACCAGAAACTTCTAATAGTATTGCAAGTAATAAAGATGCTAATAACGATGACAATAACCGCCAGCAAATAATATCTACACCATCTACAAGTCGAGACAACCCAATTATAGTTTCTCCACATGAAATTAGGCCTTTTCCGAAGGCAGCACCAAGAAAAGAAACTAATAGGAAGAGAAGAAAGGTAAGAAGTGCAATTTTAACAGATACACCTGTTAAAGAAAAACTAGAACAATATAAATCGGCAAAAACCCAAGAGAAGTTTAAAAAGTGTGAAAGAGAGATAAAGCGGAAAGTATTTAATGAAGTAGAACCAGAAGAAATCCCTAAAAGGAAAATAATAAACAAAAAGAAAAATGAAAGTAGCGAAGATGAAAGTGAAGTAAGTTTTACACTACAAGATTCGTCATCAGATGAAGAAGAAGAGTTTTTTGAGCAAATTATAGCAGAAGCGGAAGACAAAGAAAATGAAGAAAATTATCAAATTAACAGTAATAATTTTGTTTTAGTAGAATTAGCTACAAAAAAAATAAAGCGACATTTTGTAGCTAAAGTTATTAATGTTCTAGATGACGGTTATAACGTTAAATTTTACAAGAAAATTGATGGTACGGTAGCATCTAGAAGTTTCATACCTAGTAGTGAAGAACCTTCTTTTGTCAACAACTCTTATGTGATACTGCGTCTTCCTGAACCTAAATCTGTAGGATTGTCAAAACGGTAAGAGGCACAACTTATATTTGCAGTTGATTTTAGTCAATACAATGCTGTTTAGTTTATCGGTTATTTATATTGTTAAATGAAGTTTATTTTAAGTTATATTGTATTGTTTTCTCTTACAAAATATGTACAATAAGGAGTTGTTCCAAGGTACAACCCTAGTTCTTTCAAGGTACAACCTTATGTTGTACCTCAGACCAGAGAGTGATTATTTTATTTACCCTTTTTTCAAGTACTTATTTCATTTATATTAAAATTGTAAATGCATATTACAAAACTAATTAAATAAAAGAATCTTGTTTATCTATAATTTCTTTATTTAACGTAATATTTACCCAAATATCGACTTAAAAAAAATGGTCCAAGGTACAATACTTTCCCCTACACAAATACATACTTTTATTGTTTTGCTTATTTCGCATGAATGTCTTTAATCCCCTAGGATTTTTATTTTTGGGGATATATGAAGACCCTTGTGTATGTTCAATATATTAATCACTGACAAAAAAGAAGATACTGCAAATTTTATTAGAAATCAACCAAACATTTCTGAAGGTTGGGAGAAAATTTTTCTGATATAATTCAAAAATGTTTTGAAATGAAAGGAGGCGACTTTGACAATGTATTAAACTGATTTATTGTTACAGTAGTCTAAATAAATATTTTTTCAATGGTATTGTCTTTTGTAGCCATTTTATTAACAAGCTCGATCCGAAAACTTACCAAGGAAAATTGTTTGAGTATAATAAAAATTATAGTTATGATTTTTTATGAACTAAAACAATAATATGAAAAAATCATTATTTGAAATGGAATTTACTAAATCTACAAAATGTAGAACTTTATTAGTGACATAGTTATGACTCGTGGAAAATGGAATATAGCAATAAAATAAGATTGTGTATTTTAAACATATCCTCTGATACAAATACATAACTACTTACTCTATTACATTGAGACAAAAGGTTGATATTTACGTAAAAAGTAATGAATAATCAAAAAACACGCTGTAGTTATTACGACAGCAGCGTAGATTGATAGGGGAAAAAGAAAGTATTTAAAAAAGAAAAGTATTTATATTTAAAATGTATGTTACAATTAACCACAAAAATGACACAACAAAATAAAAATATATTATAACCTGGCCCAAAAGTTTTGAAACCCCTTAGAAAATATAAAGAAATGTTATTGCTGCAAATTTTATATTATAAAATTTTTAAATAAAAATGTTTTTGATCGGATTGATCATCAGAGAATTTGATTGATTGATATTTCGTAATTAAGGTATCATTTTATAATCAATATATATATTGTTAAATAAAAAAAAAAACATAAAACCTGTATGTTAGAATTAATTGCAAAAAGGTCAAAAGAAACCAATTTAAAATATATTACAAAGGGGTCCAAAAGTTTTCAAAACCTTTAGAAAATGCTAAGAAAGATTATTGCTATAAACCTTTGTGTTATAAAATTGTTATATAAAAATGTTTATAATTTAATAAGCATTATACCATATATGTTACAATCAATTACAAATTCAAAAATACACTAAACCTACAAATACACCTAGAAGATACTACTACAAAGAACAAGGTTAATAACACAACTGACATTACAACTTTGAGTTGTATAGAAGGTTTGGGGAACCTGACATAAAATTCATTAATATAGCAAGGCTTACATGGATAGAGCATTTAATCAGGTAAAAGGTAGGTGCAACAGTCAGAAAGGTTTTTGACAAAAGAGGGCTGATATGACAATGAGCCAGAGGAAAACCAAGATTTAGATATCGAGAAAACCTAAAGGATAATTTAAAATCTATTGGAATTAGAACATGGAGAAGAGTTGGCAGACACAGAGGTGAATGGAAGATTGTTCTGAAGAACGATTTGATGCCACTGATGATGACAATGATACATTGTCAAAGAAACTATCTACAAATTATCCTAAAGTCCTCAAATCTGTCAGAAGATTGTAATATTTTAAAATATTCTTATTTCACTTTGCCCTTTTGGATTGCCTTTCACAACTTCTTGTCTTTGTTTCTTCTATGATTGTTAATTGGCTCCTGTCCCAAACTTCTGATTCCTCGTTTATGTTTGAGAAAACAAACCTTTTTAGTTTTAGCTAAAGTTTGTCAACTTGTTCCTGTAAGATAAGAATTTTTTGTTAACATTATCAAATGTCTTTAGACAAAGTCAAAGAAATTTTAAATAGTGCATTAAAATAAAATATTTGTACCTGTTTCTGCAATTTTCTCTACTTCAATTTTAAGCAGCTGGTACAGTTCAACTGGATCAAAATAAACCGTTTGTCTTTATCCTTCTACAAATAATTTTTGGTAGTACATACTTTGGTTGGTACTCTCCAATAAAACTTGTCCTCTACTTTGAAGATTCATTATAGATTGTGGTGGAAAACAGCATGTAAAACATATAAAGTAACTCAGCTTTCTAATAAAACATAATCTCTTGAGGTAGCTGTTGATGTAGATGGCCCTTGTATTGGTCAATCAAATATACATAAAACATAAATTTAGTCCTTAAAACGTGACCTTCAAACTTTCAACATTTATGAATTAAGTATTAAACATTATGGAATTGTTGGAATATGCGCATGCGTTGTTAGAATAATCTACAGTTTCCTCCTTGTCTGAGGCTGTTTCAGATATCATACATAACCCTACTATTTTAATGTTTTTGGAGCGAATTCAACGACGTATTGTTTTCGTAATTATTATTTCGTGTAGAATAAAAAATATGAGTGCATCTGCGATTCCGTTAGACAAGGAAGCTCTTGTAAATATGTTGGAGTAGTACCCACAATTGTGAGATCAAAAATGCAAAGATTATAAAGATAGGATCGCAAAAGAAAATGCATGGCAGTCCATTGCTGTGATATTGGAAGCCACGGGTAAGTGTTTCATCTTTTTTTTTTTTGGAGAAACTTTTAATGCAACTAGCATGGTTTTTCAGTAAAAGAATGTCAAGAACTTTGGGAATATTTGAGAACAAAATTTATTCGCGAAAGAAATAAAAGAAAAAAAATAAAAACAGGTTCTGCTTCTCAAACCAACACATGGACCCTATATGACAGGATGGGATTCCTTGCAAAAGGAATTCAGACCAGAAGGTAATATTTAAGTAAAAGTATTAGAGAATTGTCTCACTAAATGTAGTTAACTATTTTAGAACCAAGAGCAATATATTATTTCAAAAGACTGGTCATGAATCAAGTTCATGGTCAGAAATGCTTGTGGACGATGAGGGTATTCTTTCCTCTGTTCCCATAGAAAATGACTCTGAGGTAGACGAGGATCTTTTAAATGAGTCAGGGCAAGAAGGGACTTCAGAATTAGACTGTGTGTCATTACCAAAACCAATGACACAGTTACTATGCACACCTAAAGTTACCAATGAAGCAATTGGTAATCTCAGGGTAGAAAAAAATGTAAAAAGAAAAGCAAAAAATGAGATATCACTTGATAAACTTGTCAATACTTGCACAAGTCTAGGCCGGAATATAGAACAAATTCTGACCAATAACGATACAGACCAAGCAGACAACTATTTTGCCATGGCCCTTATGCAGAAACTAAAAAAATTCCAAACGGCAGCGAAAAAAATTAAACTGAATGCATCATTTTTTATGCAAATGGCTGATGTGGTGGATAAATATTCCTAATATGTTTAAAACATAAATAATTAAAAAGCTTTAAATCAGAATTCCATATTTATTTATTTCAATTCCTACAGGAGTTATCCCAGTTTTTAGGTATTAAAATTTTAGTACAATTTAGATACAATAGAAAATACAGAGCTGCACTTCAAGGGAAAAATATTTCATGTTAAATGGTTTGTTCTTATATATATATATATATATATATATATATATATATATTTATATATATATATATATATATATATATAATATTATTACTATTATTAAAATATATACTGTCTCCTCTTCTTCTAAGGCAGAAGAAAATAAGCATACAAAAGAAATAATACACCAGTAAGTTTATACAAGGTAAAGTCTATAAATCTGTGAAATAGGTATTTCGAAAAAAACGTAGATGTAAAAAAAATTTATTTAACTTTTTCATATTTTGCTTGTGTGTATTAGTTCGTAAATTTTTGCTACTACTTAGCTTTAAAACGAAAAATCCAAAATATTATATTTTATTTTCTTATAAGTGCTCTGGGATAGCACCACGATTAACATAATTCTCCTGTCGTGGAAGCCACCCTTCTCGAGAAATAAAATAATCTGCCAATCTCTCCCTTTGCAGTTTGGCACAATGTGTTGCATTGTTTTATCCAACCTTGTTGACTGTTCTTAATGAATAGGGATCCTCTCTCCAAGTCCCAAATCCAGTAGGGCAGTATCTCTTTTCAGAGTTAGGCATATCCTTTTCACTACATTGAAGAAAATTGTGTAATACTACTGTAGCCTGCACAATTAGTTAGCTAACTTCTAATTCTGCCTGTATGGTACGACGTAAAATTTGCCACCTCTGAATTAATATACCGAAGGCATTTTCAATAGTTCTTCTCCCTGTACTAACTGTAATTAAAAATATTTTTTTCTCATCCAAGTTGTTTCCTGCATATGGTCTTATTATGTTTTTATGTAGAGGGAATGCAGAATCTGCATCAATATAATGGTTTATTAGAAGATGTGTTTTGGGTAAGCTCTTTCGGGGAGGAAGATTTACATTTCCATTTAGTAGTGCACTCCCTAAACCACTGGCTTTAAAAATGACTGAATCATGGTGCGATCCAAAACCTCCAATATCCACCATTGTAAAACGGTAATTTGCATCACATGTGGCCATTAAAACAATACTAAAAGTTTGCTTGTAGTTGAAGTAAGTACTTCCAGATTTTGCTGGTGCTTTTATTGCAATGTGTTTACCGTCCACTGACTCAATACTGTTTGGTAAATTCCACTGCTTGTAATATTCCTCTGCTCTATTTTTCCATTCTCCAACTGTTAGGTTTGGCAGTTGCGAGGTTGAAAGGACATTCCATAGTATTTCACAAGTATCTTTAATAATCTTACGTGCTGTTGTTTTGCCTATTCTGTAATTCCATGCGATTTCTTGCATTGAACAGTCTTCTGCTAAGTAACTAAAAACTATTAAAAACTGAGTAAAATGCATTATTATTTTAATGAAGAACTTACTGCAAAACTAATACGAGTCGATGTTCTGGTGTTAAATAGCCTTTCTTTCTGTTTTTTATGTAAGTTTGGTCTTGTTATACGTAGTAAATAATAAAACTGATTTTTTGTCATACGTGTGTACTTAAAGAACTGTTCCTTATCCCATTCCAGCTCTTTCATACCTTTAAATAGAATAACAAATAGACCTTCCTTATCACAATTTCTATTTATTGGACTTACACCAAACCTTCTTACTCTTTTTTGCTTGTTAAGAACTATTGCAGATATAGTTGCTACAAGTGTTAAATAAAGTGGGACTGCTGCCACGGCCAAAGCAACTTTTCTATTAATCTTCATATTTAAGTAATTAAAATTATTTCACTTTTCTATGAATCTAAAGACCAGAAAAAAATTCTTCATGTTCTATAAAAATTTGGTTAGGTTTATATTTTCTGAAGTAGTTCTTAAATATTATGGTTAGGTATTATGTCTAGTTATAAACCAATCTTAAATCTTATGAATTATGATTGTGGTTAAAGTTATGTTTATGACTTATGATTATGTACTATGTCCGTTTATAAACCTGCCATTATATCCTCTAAAATTAGCAATGTTATGAGCTTAAAACTCATAAGTCATTCAACCCATGAGTACCATCAATACACATCTCATCAGTATAATATTTATTCAACACTTCAGCCCGATTGATGTAATCTAACCGGCGACCTGCTATTTCTATATTCCTATAATTCAAGGAAATATCATTTTTCATATATTTTTTTTCCTAAACAATCTGTAAACAATTTAAACATAACTTCAATGGGTCACGTGACAAAATCGTCAAATGAAATTATGGAACATACTGATTACCTAATCTAACCTCATTAGCTGATGTCAAAAATGTCATCCAGTCGTCCAATGAGAAGATGGAATGCAAGGTGGCAATTAGCCTCTCGTATTATTGAGATGGTTTCATTTTTCAAATTACCACACATCAGAAAATCTCAGAAATCAAATTATAAATGTTCTACAAGAATGAAAAATAACTAATAAAATACAATAACCAGTACCATAAAATTAACAGGTTGGTCTCATCTTCCTTGCCTGGCTCATACCATTAACTTACTTGTCCAGGATGCCCTGAAATTTATTCAGCCGCTACCACAAAAAGTCAAAAGATCGTCGAGCATTTACATCGAAGTACTACCACTGCGAACAAATTTAGAGAAATACAGATACAGATGATAAGGAAACGTTATCATCGACGTAGTTACCTGATGGAACTCAACATATCTAATGTTCAGCAGAATCTGCAGAATCTGTGAGCTTCAAGCTCCACTGGAAGCTACTTTGGACATTTTGCATGATCCTGTAGAAAATCTTCTTGAAAGTGAATGGCTTCTTTTGGGTAAATATTGTAAACTGTTAAAACCTTTGGAACGTGTGACTTGCGAATTATCTGCGGTTGCAAAATTATACCTATTGTCACTACTTTAAAAAATTTTCTACAAGGAATACGTACAGAAAGTGCCAGTACGTCCAATATCAAAGAAGCATTGATACATGGTATGAATACCAGCTTTAATAATATCGATTTTAATTGTTTAGTTGCAAAAGCTACGTATTTAGATACTCGTTTTAAAAGAAA
>CAKJVB030000316.1:1533-14000 GCA_918026665.1 Diabrotica balteata | reverse complement strand
AGAGCATAATATACTTTTTAAAAACTTCTCAGTTAATTAACAAAATATAATTTATATATTATTTTTATTCTTCACTAATGTAAACTCTGTATCATAACTTTGTATGTGTAATTGAAACCTTTGCTCCCGTGTCAATGACCAAAGATGTCGAGACACGTCAATTCGAAACAAAAAAAACAAAAAAATCTAGCATTTGCATTTCTATATTTAATAATTCCTCATCAATGTGCCGTTAAATGCGTTTAAACAAACGTTTTGAGCAATCCACAAGGAATCTACGTTCCTGTAATTGGCTGTATAACATATGTTAAAATTTTTATATTAAAAAACCTTTATAAAAGGTATATATTTAAAAACCCCAACGGGCTAATTATACAAAAGGTTTTCGAATCCATATTCCATCATCAGTTTCTAGGAGTACATGAATGTAGCCACTAAATATAGGGGTAAAAACCCGTTAACAAATAATTAGTTACATTTGGTTTACAGTATTTCTTATAATATGTTAAGATGCAACTCAGTTGCTTCCATCCAATCCTTGTAGACACACCGTCTCAGGACTAGCAAGTTTAACGTGGAGTCATATGTCGCCATGTTACCTTCTCCAACGGTGACTTTAACATGTTAACATATTATAAGAAATACTGTAAACCAAATGTATCTAATTATTTGTTAATGGGTTTTTACCCTATATTTAGGGACTACATTCATGTACTCATAGACACTGATGATGGAATATGGATTCCGAAAACGTTTTGTATAATTAGCCCGTTTGGGTTTTCAAATATATACCTTTTATAAAGGTTTTTTATTAAAATGTTTTTAGCAATGTTTAACACAATACAGACATAATACATAATGAATATTGTCTTTATATCAGAAACAAAAATGTCGTTTCGTTATTTTAAAAATTTAAAGTTTCTTTTGATTTAGTTTTATAAGCACATAAACTGTTGATTTAGTGCCCGTAGACAATTGAATTTTACAGGCAATTTTAATGTGAATAATAGGTGCTCACTGAGTAGTTTATATTTACGGAATCCACAACAATGAATTTGGATGCCAATGAAACCATGTTGGTAAATGCTTAAAATTGCTTCCTCTATTAGAGTTTATCATTGTTTTTACTGGATATTCAGTTCTATTGAAGGTATTTTAATTTAAATTGGAATATTAATATACTAAAATCGATTTTTAAAACCGAAGATTAAAGTGGATTGGGACTTTTTAACTGTAAAGTACTGTTAATATCAATAATTTACTATTTGAACTAATAGAAATAGTATTCAAACCAGGAACTACTAGAAAAATATAAACAGAAAATAAAAATCAGCTTAAAAATCAAATTAATTGTGATCTAATTAGCAAATTAAAACAAAAAATGTATTTAATGAATTTTACTGTACCAGATCAATAAATACATGTTTTTCTCATCTCAGGGTTCTTAATTGAGTGCAAAAATATTACCTTTTCTTTTAATAGTGCTTAAGAAAAAAGAGGAGTAGAATGAAATAAATAAATGAAATTAATTGGTGCAACAAATTGCAAATATAATGAGCAAATATCTTTGTAGTTAACATACTTATAAATATCTTTTAATAAATGTTTCTCTAAATTTCTCTGTTGCATACACAATTAACCATAAAACGATTAAAATTAAATATACTTTAATCAATATCTCGTTTTCACAATTTGCCCCTCTATTTTTCTAAAAGAATTTACTTTAATTAGTTCACTATTCAACAAACTCCTTCCCGAGTGGTGCTTATAAAAACAAAACTGTCGACAAACTCCTAACAATATTGATTTCTCCTATTGTAAGGCCAAAATTATTCTTAGCTATGCTTCGCTCTTAGAAAATTTAAATTATTTTACTTACATACACTGCAACTACATCTTTCAACACTTTCTTTACACTTCTTTTCGCAACAGTAATTTATCTTTCACCGGTTTAAAGAAAACAAAATATCGGCACACTGCTTTCGATTTTGTCTTTAATCGTTTTAAGTGCAGATGATCCTCCTTGCTTTTTCAATCTTAATCCCGTCTGTCTATCCCTTCCTAATTTCTTCACAATTTCAACACGTTTAAGTTTTCTGTCAATTTTTGGCATACATTTCCTGTTTGATTTTACTGTTCCACAGGTATTCGTTTTTAGATCGTGAAGGTGTGAGAATAACATAGGACATGAGCACCAGGTATCTACAAATAGGCTATACCCCTTCTGTATCTGTAGAGTAGGGAGGACGAGTTAAGTTTCACAGCACTTAGGCCACAATTGACCCATTGTGCATCCTCCCAAGGAGCTGTCGCCCTTAGCTCATTGTCCATCCTGCCATTTCTAGGAAGTGGGTTATGGACTAGAACTTCATCCCTTATGTACCTTTCGCATAGCCTTTCCATCGTTTTCAACAGAAAAGATATTAGGTTAATTGGTCGGAAAGCCTTTGGTAGGGTGTAGTCCATCCTACCTGGTTTTGGTATGAAGACGACACGTACCTCTCTCCACTTCCTAGAATATATCTTAGAGACAAAAAGTCTCTGAATATTTCCACGAGGTGCGGCAGGAAGATATCCAGTCCCCACCGTAGTAAGGCAGAATATATGACGTCAGGCCCTGGTGATTTAAAAGGGCTGAAGCACAATATGGCCCATTTTATCTTTTTCTCATTAATCATTGTTCTGGCGAGATGCCAGTCGTTTATTGAGGGTATGATTTCTTCTTTCATCCAGTTTGGGGCTATTGAGACACTACAATCGGAAAAGTGTGTTTTCAGCAGGACCTTATCACTTTCGCAAAGGTTGGAAGTTTTGTTTCCATCTTCCTTCGGTAATATGCTGATATGTCAATGTAGGTCCTTTGAGAGTGCTTTTTGTAGCCTGGAAGCCTCACAGCAGGTTTTCCAAGCAGCTCTTTGTTTTTGTCTGCAGAGTTTTCTAAACTCTCTGAGATTTGATTGGTAAGAATCCCAATCCTTTTTGAGTTTGGTGCATTTTGCTCTATTAAAAGCTGTTCTTGTTTTCTTCTTAAGATGTTCCAATCCACTGCACCACCAAGCCTTTTCATTCCGCAGAGAATCTTGTAAGAGTCGCTTGTAGAGTTCCACATCCGCCCTCCTAGGGTCGCGCGATTTGATAAGGCTTTTTCCAGACCAATATTATAGGTTAGCCAGCGATACCCAGCGATCAGACAGCTATTCCCCTTGTTCAAGTAAGGCTTTAAAAGTGACATAACAATGTCACCAGATTTTCCAAGTTTTTAATTTCGTATTCTTCAATATCAGATATGGCTCCCGTGTATATGATAAAGTAGAGAACAAAGCTGGTTCCACAATTACAAAGGAGAAAAAATTTAACTCAAAACCGATGTCATTTTAAAGTAATGTACTGTTTGAAAAAAAGTACGCCTTTATATAATAACAGACTTTCATCTGTGCAAAGATTTTGAAACGGACTGAAATTTTTACTAAATTTGGATTTCAAATAATCGACTATAATCCGCAAAATTATTACAAAGCCATCTCTTGTCATTAGGCGCACAAAAATTGGAGTATTCATAAAATATTTACTAGTCCAATAATCATTGATATTCGATTTTTTCGTCTGAGGCATCAACAGATTGATTGCTAAAAAACAGTACATTTCAGTTATATCAACTAATTTCCATTATTGTAGACGTGAATTCGCATCAACCTGTTGTGTTATGGAATACTATGCGTTTATTTCTTCTCCGGACTAACTCTTTGTTTTGGAATTAAACAGAATATATTGACATGTATAAATTTATTATATTAGAGGATGAAAATTACACTGCCTGTTATTTCTTAAAACTATGAATTTATAAGTTCTGTTATCTACAATTATTTAACGATGTTTCTGGATGGATTTGAGTACAAGAGATTGGACTCAAATATTAATATTAAAATAGCAAATACGGATAGCTTATCGAACAAAGAAATAAGAGAAATAAATTATTATTATTCCATAGATACGAAGTATTAGGCGAATAAACTAGCGAAACTTATTTATTCTAAATAGGAAAATATTTATGAAGAGTATTGATTCTGATTTCTAACAGCAAATAATTATTAGTGATTATACATGAGAACTTTTCATAATTGTAAATAACATATACCAGTGACTAAAAACTATATAGAAATACATAGATACTTTAATTATCTTACATGTGAGTAGGTAGGTACATTACACCTCCTTTTGTAAGAATGAAAATAATTGTAAAATGAATTTTCATTTAAATGGTATAAAACATTTGTATACATTATTATTTTATTTTAACACATTTAAATAGTTTCTTTTAGTCTCGATAGTCTTTCACTTCGTCTTATCGTGTAGTCTCTGTGAAACTAGTCTCTTCACACTTTTTGGATTCACTATAATTATTGTCTTTATTATGTTTACAATCTATACTTAAATCTGTCTCATGTACATGTTTTCGTTTACTTTGACATATATTTAGTGTTAAACAATTTGTAATTTGTTGACAACTATGTGACGGATTTCTACGAAATCGTCGGTAAAAATATTTAATTATCCTGTATAAAATATAAAGTAACATACATTTTATCAAAAATAAGATTGCATAAGTGAAATAAGAACTATTTTTTATTGTGTCTGAAAAATTAATATTTGTTTCTGAGGTCATTTTCTCTAAATTATCTAGTTTATGGCTTGCTAAATTTAATGCATCTCGATCGAGATTATTTAATTGTAAGGGAACAAGGTGTAATTTGGATTCATTATTTATCTTAATATCATCACAACAGACTTCTGGAAGGGATAAATCTGGAATGATAGACTGAAAATTACTTTCTTTTGGATTTGAGACAGATATCAAAATAGTTGATCCGGTGTAAGTTTTGCAATTATTCGAAGTAGAAAAAATACCTGTGTTTGAAAGAACAATAGATATTGGCGTACTAGTCTGACAGCTTAAAGTTAAATCTGTTGGTTTGGGTAAAACATATATCCAAGAATTTGGTTTGTTTAATTTATGCCAAATTTCATATTCTGTTTGAATTATACGAGTATCGCAACTAGATGGTATGTTTGTTATTGAAGTTAACAATTCAGTTTCACAAATTGGATTAGTGTGTGTAAATCGGAAAGTATCAGGATTTTTGCAAATAAGTTTTTCTTCATCTAATGAATAACAGTCTTCTAATGTATCAATAGTAACATAAATGTTTCTATTTTCTGAAAGAACAAGATATTTGACAGATGGAAGAATAAAGGTAAGTCTCTTTAATGTTGGATGAATTATAGGAAGAGATATTAGTTTAAAAAGAGAATAAGGAGTATTACTAACCAAAGGTATACTAACCGTAATTAAAATCTTGTTATCAAAATATATATATTTAAGTAAAATGATATCGAAATATTTATGAGCATAATCGATAGTCAATGGAAATGGATAAGTCGATGTACTAGGTAAATGCGTTACCGTTTTAGATAATTCTTGAATTAGTTGCTCAGGTGTTATAACAGAAGGATGAAGGTTATTATTTCTTGCAAATAGAATAACGTTTATTAAAGTAGAATATTCTTGTTGTAATTCTGTTATAAAGAAAGTTAGTAAAGTAAAATGTTCTTCAATTTTTTGTTTTAAATCTAAATTAAAATATTATTATTCATTTTATCTGTGTAATTGGTAATTGATTCAAAATTTTTATCAAAAATCACTTTGTTTCGGTCTAGATTTGTAATAGAGTTATTAAAATTTGCAATCGTGGCTTTTACTACATGAATTTGTTGTTTTAGTAAATCAAGAAGATGATTTTCGTTACTTTCAGCTTTGTTAATAGCATTATTGAAATTTTCAGCATCATCACTGTCTAAGGTACCGAATAAGGTCCTGAAAACAGATCCAATTGCATTAAATAGAGCGCGTTTTGGTCTAAAATGTTCATGCAGAATTATGTTTTTTAAAGTTTGTTCATCTTGAAAGAGTCTAGGTATGATTTGTCCTAAGAGTTTTAGTGAAGTATCACATAATCGTAATTCAATAAGAACTGGTTTGTTTTGACACAGTCTTAATGTTTTTTGATAGGTGAGATCTACAAAATTTAATTTGTCTGTAAAAGGTTGTAAAGGAATATGACTTAATATGTTCCAATGAGTTTCAATAAATTGAACATTTTTTATGTGTTCGTAATAGATTCCAGGTGATTTGTTGATAGGAGTATTGGTATATTTCTTGTGAATTTGTTCACTATTTGTCAGCCATATTATTGCATACCTGAAACAAAAGCATGTTTCAATCTATTCATGTGAACTTTTATTGGTTTTTTATTTACTAAAATTGTGCAATTGACAGGAGAATTTATCTCTAGAATTTTATAAGGTCCATTATAATTTTGTGTAAGTTTTTTGGTTTGACCCTTCTTTGTTTGCTCATTTTGGAGATATACTAATTGTCCTTCTAAGAAAACGGTGTCATTAATCTTTTGGTCATAATATTTTTTACTGACTACTTTAGATTCTAATAGATTCGTTTTTGCTAACTCATGAGATTTTCTAAGTTTAAGTGTTAAATTATCTAAATAATCTTCATATGTATATTTGAGTTCTACTGGTCGTATTATACTGCTAGGTAGATTAGGTGTATATCCAAATATTAGTTCATATGGTGTGAATTTGGTTGAAGTATGATTAGTTGTATTATATGAAAACATAGCAAAATCTAGCCATTCGTCCCAATCGGATTGATCAGCTTTAATATAATGTTTAAGGTAGTCTGCTAAAGTAGCGTGACTCCTTTCTAATGCAGCATTTGATTCTGGATGATAAGCAGTACAATTTATATGTCTGATTTTAAAAAGCTTGGCGATTTGAGAAAATAATTTGGAAGTAAAATCTCGGCCTTGATCAGTAACTATTATATCGGGTTTTCCAAACTTGCAAATAAATCCACGAACCAGATTTTCAGCGATAGTCTTGGTTTCATGATTCGGAATTGCGTAAGCTTGAGAAAATTTTGTTAAGTCATCTTGTAATGTTAATATGAACTTATTACCTGACTCGGTTAAAGGTAAAGGACCTACTATATCTAAAAATATTTTTTCTAATGGATTTGAGCTTGTTGTTGTTATCTCCATGGGCTTTACGAATTTTTTTCTAACGAGTTTATTTTTCTGACAAGATTCACAGGTTTTTATAAAGTTTTTAATATCATTTTTCATATTATTCCATTTGAAATGTTTTTTTATACGATTGTATGTCCGATGAAAACCAGAGTGTCCAGCCGTAGGACTAGTGTGATTCTCTTGTAATATTGTAGTTATTTCCTCAGGTTCAGGATTTGTTAGTATATCATGATAAATGATAATAGATATATCAGTTTTTCTAAAAATAAATCTAATCATAGATCTAATTTTTCCCCAACTTAATTTATCGTAGCTAAAAGTTATTCTGGGTAGGCAAATTTTTAATATTTTATCGTTTAATAACCAGTCTCTTAATTTTATTAGGGAATTAAATATATCTTCATAAGAGGTATTGTCCCAATAATTATTTTTTATAAATATGTAATAAAAGTTTTTATTTTGATCAGAAATATATATAATGTCATTTAGTCTTGGATTTTTGGCTTTCAATTTTTCTATATGACTGAATTGTTTATTTATTTGTTTCTGAACGATCTCATTAAAATTTAAATCTACGGAAACAAACAATGCTAAATTTTGTGAAAATGATGTAATCTTTTCATTTGTTTCTTTTATATTATCATTTGTTATTAATATAGTTTCGGATTTAGATAAGAACTGTGAATAAGTGTCATTATTTTCTTTACTCATTTTGTTTATTTGTAAGGTGATTGTTGCCGGGTTTTTGTTTTCTTCGCAAATATTTGTTTCAGATATGGTTAAAGGAGGACGACTTAAACAATCAGCATTTTGATTTAATTTACCTGGTTTATAAATAATTTCATAGCTATATTCTTCTAATGCTAATCTCCACCTAACGAGTCTTGATCCGGGATCTTTTACATTAAATAGCCATGTGAGTGGTTTATGATCCGTATAAATGAAAAATTTATTTCCGTACAAATATGGTCTAAAGTGTTTAACACTCCATACAATTGCAAGTAATTCTTTTTCTGTTGTGCTATAGTTTGATTCCGCTTTGTTCAAGGTACGACTAGCATAAGCAATAGGTAAATCATCTGGTACTTTACCTTGAGAAAGTATGGACCCTATTGCATAATTACTAGCATCCGTTGTTAAGACAAAGGGTTTGGTAAAATCTGGATACTGAAGTATTGGTTCTGAACAAAGTATTGATTTCAGGTTCTCAAATGACTGTTGTTGAATGCTTGTCCAATTAAATTCAACATTTTTCCTCAGCAGTTTTGTTAAAGGTTGTGTTAAAGCACTGAAATTTTTTATAAAGCGTCTATAATAACCAGTGAGACCCAAAAAGCTCTTAATATCTTTTTGTGTTCTGGGTATAGGAAAATCTGTAACAGCACATACCTTTTTTTCGTCCGGTTTGACACCAAATTCAGTTATTAAATGTCCTAAATACATTACTTCGCGACGAAAAAATTCGCACTTATCTGGTTGTATTTTTAAGTTGAATGTAGACAATTTTTCGAATACTTCTTTTAATCTTTTATTATGATTTTCTAATGTATCGGCATGAATGACTATATCGTCGAGATAGACAAAACATCTGTAATTTTGTATTCCTGAGAGGACAGTATTCATTAGCCTTTGAAAAATACTGGGAGCATTTTTTAATCCAAATGGCATTCGTGAATATTGATAATGTCCAGACGGAGTTGAGAAAGCAGTCTTTGGAGAATCCTCAGGATCCATTTTGATCTGGTGAAATCCTGATGTTAAATCTATTGTTGAAAAATATTTTGAATGACCCAATTGGTCTAATATATCGACTATATTCGGAAGTGGAAATGAATCTCCTATAGTAATATCATTTAGTCGTCGATAGTCTATAACAATTCGCCATTTCTTCTTTGCTGAAGCATCGGCCTTTTTTGGCACAACCCAAAGGGGCGAATTCCATGGCGAAGTTGATTCTTCGATAATACCTTGATCTAGCATACCTTTTATTTGAGTTTCGACTTCATGTTTGTGTACTTCAGGATACCTGTATGATTTAGTGCTAATAGGTACATTAGAATTTAAAGGAATTTTGCAAGTTATGGCATTTGTACTGGTAAGTTGATCTCCTTCCAGATAAAAGATATGATTGTACTCCTTGCAAATAGAAATTAAAGATGATTTTTCTTCACTATTTAAATGATCTGTTCTCAAGGCATTTTTTAATTTAGCAATTCTGTTAGAATTCGTATTATCTTTATAAGAAGACATTTTTCGTATATTTGCATTGTTTTGTAAATTTGGAATTTTTTCTATTGCTACTTGAATATCGTTTAATTCAACATCCGTTTCAGTAGTGTTTACGATTGAGGTTAAAAAGAAATCATTTTTTACTTTAACAACACTAGGACATAAAAATACACCTTTAAAGATTTCGCGTTCGGGACATAATCCTTCGCTTAATTCATTATTTATTACTTTAATTTGAACAATTGTTTCAGTTCTTGCGGATAGAATAGTTTTATTACTTCTTGAGTTAGAATTAGAGTTTTGATTTAGTATAAGATCGTCTGAACAGGATTTTTCTTCTGAACAAGATTTTGATTTATGATTTCGTGAAGAGTTACAAGTTTTATTTGTGCATATCTCAGTGGATTTTACACATTTTGGACTTGAATTTTCTTTGGATTTAGAGTTAGATTTAGATTGAATTGGATTGGATAGTAGTTCTTCACTACTTAAGGTTATTTGGATATCATTGGTTTCTAAATAAGAATGATCCTCTATGGATTTAGCATCATAAGGAAATATTTCATCGATATTAGAACTTGTCTCGATATTTTGATCTCTCAGAAATTCGTCATTGTCATTGTTTAATGGAGATTTTATATATTCAATTGGAATAGAACAATTTTTAAAGTTTAATTTATTTTCTTTATAATCAATTTGGCATTTATTTATTTCAAAAAAATCGCTACCTAATATACCGTCGAAATGAAGAGGAAAATCGTCTTCTACGACATAGAAAACATGAGTTTGGACAAAATCTTTTATCTTGAAATTTACGTTACAACTACATATAGTTTTATTTGGATTTAAGACATTTTTATCAATGCCTCGTAGAGTAATAGACTTAGAATAAATTTTTGGAATGTTTAGTATTTTTGAATATTTAATTAAAGAAATATCTGCGCCTGTATCGATTAGAAACTTGCAAGAGGATGGATTAGAATTATTTACTAAGGGTAAATCTACATAGGAAGTGACTGAGAAGTTGATGGTTGTGATACGGCCTGAACTGAACGAACTCCTCGAGAATCGACCGTTGGTTGTCGAGGATTCTGGAAGTTTAAAGAATTTGTTGGATTTTTGTTTTTATTGTTAAATTCGCGTTTTCTACATTCTTCTATAACGTGACCTGGTTTTTTGCAGTATCTGCAAAAACGTTGGGAAGTGTTGGTATTTTCTTTTCTTAAGTTTGGAGGAAAATCAGAATTGGAATTTGAATTTGAAGGTTTATAATTTTGATTTTGAGAATTTGACCTTTGAAGATTTGAATTAGGATATTTTGGGTTTTGAAAACTAGAATTTTGAAGATATCTAACATTTCTATCTGAATTGTTTTTATATCGACAGTTATTTGAGGAATGGTTATTTCGTTTGCAAATATTACAGAATGGTCTGAAAATTTCTTGTCTTGATAACTGTTCTTGTTCTTCGGCAATTGCTATAGCAACAGCTCTTTCTAAGGAATCTGGATTTCGGGCTTTGATTAAAATAGAGAGGTCTTTGTTTAATCCTCTAATAAAGACATTTAGTGCTTGAGTTTTTAAGAGTTTAGTACATGCATTTCTTGCATCTGGAGATAAGTCTGGGTCAAGTGTATTTATTAATTTTATATAGCAATTTTCAACTTTATTTGCAAATGACATTACATTTTCACTGGGCATCTGACGTAAGGAATGTAATTCCAATTGCCACTGACCTTCAGTTCGGCGTTCAGAATAAGCATCTAATAAGAAGTCTTTTAAATCTTTCCATTCGTCAAATGTTCTGTTTCTAGTTATGGCCCTAGCTTTATCGGTTAATTTAGTTTCTATAATGGCTAATAAGATGGGTTTGGATTGCGGATTTACTAAATTGTATGCTTTATCACAATTGTCTATGAATTCGTATAATTTTGATTTTGTACCATCAAATCGAATGAGAAGTTTTTCAGCTATTTCAATTGATACTGACATTTTATTTGAATTAGAAGTAGAAGAATTTGAAAGAGAATTTGAGTCGGGAGAAGGTATTTGTTCGTCTAATAAGTTACTTATATCAGGATATAAAGTAGACATACGTTTACAAGATTTTTAAAATATGAGACAGAATTTAAGATAGAATGTACTTACAAGTAGAATATTGTTGTTGGTCGCATAGTCTATTATTCCACGGGTTCACCTCTACTTCCGATGGAACTACAATTGGGTTATGACTGGAACTGGATTTCGAACTGGATGTACTGGACCCCAATGTAATTAGTTGTAGTGGCGATTTTTCCACACTGACAGTTTTTTTGAATGATTCCTCGAAGGAAACAAGTCAATTCAAAAATTCCTCAGCTCTCCTTCTATCAGCAATCAGAGGAACTCTGCTACTAATATCCCACTTCTGACACCAAATTTTGTTATGGAATACTATGCGTTTATTTCTTCTCCGGACTAACTCTTTGTTTTGGAATTAAACAGAATATATTGACATGTATAAATTTATTATATTAGAGGATGAAAATTACACTGCCTGTTATTTCTTAAAACTATGAATTTATAAGTTCTGTTATCTACAATTATTTAACGATGTTTCTGGATGGATTTGAGTACAAGAGATTGGACTCAAATATTAATATTAAAATAGCAAATACGGATAGCTTATCGAACAAAGAAATAAGAGAAATAAATTATTATTATTCCATAGATACGAAGTATTAGGCGAATAAACTAGCGAAACTTATTTATTCTAAATAGGAAAATATTTATGAAGAGTATTGATTCTGATTTCTAACAGCAAATAATTATTAGTGATTATACATGAGAACTTTTCATAATTGTAAATAACATATACCAGGTGACTAAAAACTATATAGAAATACATAGATACTTTAATTATCTTACATGTGAGTAGGTAGGTACATTACAGTTGTCTACTTTCCTGTTCATAGTATCGGTTTGTCTTATATGCAATTTTCTTCATTATTTGGGGCGTAAAAAAGCTATTAAAAAAATCTACAGCATGTGGCGACTCTGATAAACTATAAAGTGTACAACCAGAATTAGTATTATCAAAAAGATGTATGACCGGTAAAAACGTTTCATCTTTCCAAACAAATGCCGCAGCTTTTAT